>PPHD01000157.1:0-93999 GCA_002909625.1 Bambusicola thoracicus
CCCAACACAGAGTGGCCCCGCAGCGACCGTGCAGAGGCTGTCGGGGGTGTGGGAACACCGAGCACGAGCGGGGACCCCGCTGCTTACTTACAGTCATTGGAGGCGGCGGCAGCAGCCACTTACCATCATGTTCCCCTGCATTTTAGCGGTTTGAAACATCGCCTTTTCCTTCATTTTCGCTGTGTGTGTGTATGTGGGTGCGCTGCTCTCCCAGAGTTACTTAATCCAGCGGCTGGATCACTTCAGCGAAGAACCAGCGTGCACTTGCGATGGCTTTTTAGCGTGGAGTGGAGGGAACTACGAGTAGCAGAGGGGGAGGATGCTGGCGTGCTTTTTCCCTTCCCCACCCTTTCATAAATTTTTCCTCGCCCGTTCACCCGACCAAAAGAAAAATAAATAAATAAAACAGCTCCTATCAGATGCGAAGGCAGGGAGGACTGGGGGGCAGCCAGGCTCAGATCCACCCCCCCCCCCCCCCCAACCTTCAGCTCCTGCCCTGTGGGTGCCGGTGGGGCGGGCAGGATGGAGCCGCACGCCCGCCCCTCTCTCTGGCCATACCCGGAGGCGGGGGAGGGTCCCACCGAGCCCTCCACACCCCGTGAGACCCCGCTCGCAGATTGGAGGGGAGAAAATGATAAATAAAAAGAAGGTGATGGGAAAAGGTGGAGGGGTTGTGCTTTGCCTCAGTCCCCTGGCCGTACCCGGCTCGCTGCTCTCCCGGGGGGGTGCGCACGCTTTTTACCAGCAGCAACCGGGGATGGGGTTGTAGAGGGGGAAGGTGCGATCGGATCCGCCTCTCGCAGCATTAACTGTGCACCGGCTAGGGCCAGGCCACTGCTGATGCAAGGGGAATGGAAACACCGCGGGTTATAGCGGGGACAGCACGCCGCCTTCCCAAGGCTGCGGCCCGGCCCCGCTACACCCCCTGCCCGGAGCACCCGGGACTCGCCCGGCGCAGTCTGGGGTGGGGACGTGCCCGGCGAGCTGCCCCCGAGGCGGTACGCGGGGTGCGCTGTGAGCCCCTCCGCATCCCACGTGGGCAGGGAGAGCCGGAGCTCAGCCCCATCGTGGGGAAATCATAGAATGATTAAGGTAGGAAAAGACCACTAAGATGATTAAGTCTGACCTTTGAGCCATCACCGCCATGCCCACTAAAAAATGTCCCTCAGTGCCACTTCTGCACGGTTCTTTAATACCCTCAGGGGCAGGACCTCCATCACTTCCCTGGGCAGCCTGTTCCAATGCCTTACCACTCTTTCAGAGAAGAAATGCACATGGAAGGGCATAGCCCTCACGTTTGCAGCAAAACCTTGACCACACCCTTTATTCCCAGCAGTGTTTCCACTTTTCCTGTTGTTTTTCACACGTATGAGCTTTGGGTAGACCTCTTGTGCCCCACTAAAGCTACTCTGCTTAGTGGCCACTGGAAGATACTCCCTTCCTGCCACCCATGTGGGAATATACCTCTCAGTGTGGCTGTCCAGAGGCAGCCATGCCACTCATTGCAAAGGCTCACACATCAGCAGGTTCCTTAATCAGGAAAAGTCCTTCCTGAAGAGCTGTGTCTTCTTCTCTCTTCTTTTATTATATGTGTACAATTTGTCCAGAAATAATGACTGACAGCTCCAGGAGAATTAGATGTCATAGAATCATAGAATGGCTTGGGTTGTAAGGGACCTCCAGGATCATCAAGCTCCAACTCCCCTGCTCCAGGCAGGGCTGCCAACCTCCATATCTAATACTACACCAGGCCAGAATGCCCATTGATTTCATTTGGGATGGACACAACTGCTTCTGAACTTGCATGCTCCAAAGAAGAGAAAAAAAACTCTGAGAATAGAGGAAGCGATTTGCTTAAATAGCTGAGAAAGAAAACCAAGAAGAAAAAGCAGAAAAAGTTGAAGCCAGAAACTCTCTTGTCATCCACGGTTTAACCAAGCCAATGGCTGGAGTAGAAGCTCCCCTTTTATCCATGGAGACTTCTACAAGTCCTTTCGTTGTGCTCATCTGTAGTGCCTCCAACTCTGGTCCTACACAGTGTGTAATACTGTTTTCTCATGGGTAATGGTCATCCACTGGAAACAGAAAACTGTGTGTGCAATCCCATGGTGTTGCTCACCTTGTTTTCTGAGAATCCACCTGTGTGAGTTCCTCTTCTGCAAAAATGTCACCCTGCACTTGCAGGTCTCTATTATCTTCTCTGTTATCTTTATTTCAGAATTGCATACACCTGATACATTGTGCTTCTTGAGTAGAAAGCTCCTCATTTTGTTTCTCACATTCTTGTCTCTCGTTTTCTTCAATCTTTCTGTTTTATCAAGCAGCTCCTGTTGCATCTCAGTGTTTTACCCTCAGGTGCTTTAATTATGTATGAATGCAGAACATTTGTTATCCACTTCACAGTTAGCAGTCCCATTTGCCTCTTGCTTTACTTTATATACCAACAGAATTACTTACCGTATATTGAACTCTGGCAATAGCATCTTTTGGATGTTTTCCCCTCAGCTTTGGCATGATGCAGCTATTGGGTCTGCCTGACTATTTTCATTTAAATTACGCATTGTTGGCTAAACCACGGCAATTGCCTTGATTAAAACAACTTTGTTTAAGGTCAAAACTACAAGCAAATGGCTTAGTTTCACCTTTGACTCCATCCAGTTGTTGAGGGTTTTTTTTTATTATTATTATTATTAAACACCAGCCACGGTGTTTAATGCAGGAAGGACCTGAGATTTCTTCCAGATTTATGTAGGGAACATTTTTGACTTCGAATGATGCAGAAAGATAACCAATCACCCTACAACCAAAGGCAGTAATAGCATGGCTTAAGGAGCTAAACTGCTTGCTGGTGGTCATCCTGAATTTAAGGCAAAAAATCTACCCCAGAGAACCTCAGTATAAAATTAAAATGTTCCTTAAACACGTCAAGCTTTCTATTAGAGGAAAACTGTCAGAATTCATGACTTCTGCATTTGCTGGTTTAAACCCAATGCACCTCCTTTGTCAGTAGAGTTACTTCTGATATAAATGTATGGAAGTTTAGCTCAGACTCAGCTGGATCTCAGTGTCAAGATCTTAAGTGAAATGACTACAATTATATATACACATATGCTTACCAATAAATTTGGCAATCTATTTCTATCTAAGGTACATACTGGGACAAAAGCCCTGAGAACTCAGGCTTCTTTTTATACCTGGTCCAGAACTTTTCTCTGTATCTCAGGTACTTGGACAAAAACAAAATGCCATCTTCATGTGCCACCATTTCTATAGGTTATTTTGAGGAAATGTACTTTTCTTACTTCTATCACAGAATGCAATACATAAAAAAAAGCGAAATGCCTTATAGAATTCTTTTTCTATGTAGGTTTCAGTACTCTGATGCAGACTTCCTTTATCTGAAAGGGAACACAGTCTACAATGCTTACATCCTATTGAAGTACGTTATTTAAAGCCATGATAAGAGAGTGGGAGAATTTATTTTATCAAATAAAACCCATTCATTGTATTTGATGCTGGCTCCCCTTCTCGCTAGCCAAAACAAGTCTGGGAACAGTCCTTCTGAATAGAAGGAAAGAATTAATTTCACACAATATTAGCTGGCTGCATAGCACAGACTTTCCTTTATTCAGTATTTTTAAAGAAATATTTTAAGGATGTAAGATCGCAGAAAAATACAACAGCTGTTGAACTGAAAGTCCTTTCTGAGACTATCAGGACTTCACCATTGCTCCTTAAACTAAGGTAACTTTTCTTCTCCCCAGTAAAATAGTTTATGTACTTTCAAAATATAACAAACAGCATTTTCTTCTCAGTCAAACCCATTTGTAAGAATTCCATCTCCTTCCTGTCAGCCTACCCAACAAGACTGTGCTCAGGATTCTCTTCAGTCTAATGTCTAGACTATGCTTTCTAAGATAATTCCAAGCCATGCTACAGCTCCACCAGTTCTTCCTGTCCCTTACATCCCAGGAGACTCAGGTCACAGCACTATGCGTATTTATTCCTTTTCTAGGGCCAGTCAGTTCAACTGAGCACTAGGAAAGTCTATCTGCATTTTCTGCCACGCACTAGTTTGCCGTGGGAACATATGTTGCAGAACCTGAAAAACCTAGTCTCAAATCTAAAATAACTGTAGGGTTTCAGACAACGAACATTTCCTCTCCCTTAGACACCAACAAGCTCTGTGCTAGTGTTTTGCCATAGAAATGCTGAGAGGGAACCAAACCCAAATGCTTGTGATCAGAGGATCACTCAGGCTGGAAGGACCTCCCAATCTCCTTCTCAAGTAGGGTCATCTCTGATGTTAGCCCAGATTGTTCAGGGCTTTATCAAGCCATATCTTGAAATCCTCCAGAAATGACAACTGTACAGCCTCATTGGACAACCCATTCCAATGGTTGACTGTCCTCATGTGAATGAAAATCCAGTGCTTATACTCCAGCTGAACCTCCGTTGTTTCAGTATAGGCCTGTTGCCTCTCATCCTCCTGCCCCACCTAATTGGGGAGAATCAGGTTCCATCTTCTTGATAACCTCCCCAATGGACTGGAAAGCTGCTCTCATGTCCCTCCAAACCCATCTCTTCTTCATGCTGAACAAGTCTGGCTCCCTCAGCCTCTCTTCAAGGCCTAAGGCTCCAGACCCCAACCATCTCAGTGTCTCCGCTGAACTGCTCCAACTTGTCTGTCTCTTACTACAAGCCCAGATCCAGACCAAGTGCCAAAGAAAGGAGATAATCACCAAAGGAAACATCACCTGTAGTACTTGCTTTGCTACCAATTATAGCGTACAAAGGAATGGGATTCCTGATATCCCAAGTAAAATGACTGAGTGTAACACTGTGCAACCCTAATGGAAGCCAGGGACAGAACTTCATTAATAGTAAATATGCTCAATAATGGTTTTGGTAGTACACTACTGGAGAAAGAATTACAGCAAGAAACCTTTTCTACCTAAAGTGGACCATTTTTGAGCATTCTTCTAGCCAAGACATGCTACATGTCTATTCTGAAAAACTTGTACTCAAACTATGCTGGAACCTTGCCCATGTATTTAAACAAAAACATGAGGACAGCTGTAGTGATTGCTCCTTCTTGTGAAGAAAAGACATTGGAGAGACAGATAAAGCAACTATAATGTTAAATAAAGATAAAAGAAAATACTTCTGAGAATCCCTAATTCTTCAAGAAATTAGAATAATGACAGAACAGCTGCTGCTAAAAAGCTAACATTTGCTACTTTTCACTGCATGAAGGTACTTAAGCCGTCTTTGCTAACCCAAACAGGAGAGAAATAGCTGAAAATGGGGAAATTAAGTTATCTCAGACATCCTGAGGAAAAAAGAATGTGATAGGAACCACTGAATTTCAAAATGATTTGCGGTGCTACTGCCAAAATTGTGCCACATGGTGACATTCTCCACCCCTCCCCACGTCCTCCACTTTACCTCTCTTTTAGCAGCCATTCACTTCTCATCTCCTTGTAGAGGCACAGCCTCACCCCCTGAGATGCAGAACTAAGCAACTTCACATCCCCAGGGACTCTGCAACAACATAGCTGAAAAATACGGCATTTGAGAAAGACTCACCTGTGTGCTCCTAATACAGCGCTAAGAATGTGTTTTCTCAAGGTATAACTGGACAGTTTATTTGGCACATATTAACTCCATTCTTGGGGAAACAGTGATACTATTCAGACACTAAATGACCATGCAGTAGCTTTGACATCTAGCTCTTAGAAAGCGGGGTAATTCATTAGATTCACCAGGCTTGAGACGTATCACCTTTAGACAGCTACCTGGTATGCAGTCAACTCCCCATTAACTACAAGTGAATTATTCAGCTGCAAACAGACCATAACATTGCTACAGAGATCCCTAGCTTGTTTTCCTGTAGTCCATGATAAACCACAGAGCTTACAGGCTCACATGGAGCACTGCTTTCATGCTGTTACGCTGCCATCTCAACTACAGACAAGACCTTGGAGTGCACTTCATAAAGTGGTTTGAGATGGGAGATCTCATACTATGATCCATGGCACTAATGGATGTATAGAGCTACTGGCCCACAAGTCCCATATTACTACTTTATTAGGTAGAAGCACCTAAGAATATTTTTCAGATTTTGAACTGAATGCCATTCATTGGTGCTGTCTAATGCCAACATGCCTCAGACCTCTATGAAGTACACCTGTGGCATTAATACAGCATACAAGAAATGAGAGAGACTCGAGTGCATATGGACATACATGTCCATATAGAGCATGTGAGGTTTCTTGCTAAAAGTGTATACACCAAAGCACAGCCTGGGCATGAGGCAACATGGGACAGCTGCAGGCTAGGACAGTAGGATCCAGGACTGCTACTAAAAACTATAGATTCCCCTTTGAAGCTTCTCTCTCTTCACATTTCCAGCTTCTAAACTCCATGAATAAAAGCTAAAAATATACAGAATTCAAATAATTACTTTTTCATGAATGAAATCGACTGTTGAAGTTGCCAAGGGCTTCAGAGAAGGAGGAAATGTATTCAGAATATAATTTCTTCATAATGAAATGCCCTATGAAATTTAAATATATGTGAATGCAAGGAAAATCTAGGCAGAATCATTAGACACAGTAGTAACAATGGGAAAACATTAACATGAAGCAATCTGAGATCTTGCTTTCTAGGCATGTACTGCTTCTGGTTAAACAGAGATAGCATGTTTAAAACTTTAAAAACTACAAGTTTTACAGTAGAAATGACATGCACCACATTAATATATTTTAGCAAGTATTCTCAGTATTAAATGGACTTTGAATTTCCAGTTGGGCTTCATGAATTTCATCGTGTAAGCAACACATCACACTATCTGCTAAACTGAGAGTATGCTATGCTCCTCAGTTCTCCCAGAATAAGAAGGTGCTTCAGAGTTTAAAATATATACATATATACTAAATACATGGAAGGATAACTAAAGCATGGTTTGGTAAAAGCAATGTGTGCAGTAAGATTTCTCATTAACGCTGAATTGAAAATATTGACAGATTTGTGTTAAAAAGTGAGATTTTGTCATGCAATGGATTTCACTCTATAAAGCAATTTTAATTTCACTGCCATTCTGATAGTTTCATATTTTAATGAAAATTAGATTGAGGAGGCAAAAAGCATTAGCCTCTTCATTCAAGTGTTTACTGCTGACAGTGACTCCAGCCAAACTGGAAAGATATCAAAATCACAATTCCTGGAAGCCAAGAGAATCTTACATAATGGCAAGAAAATGCCAAGCATTACGATCAACGCAAGTTCATCCCAATGAAACCTCTCCAATGGCAAGGGAGTTAGAAGGAGATGATCTTCAGGGTCCCTTGCAACCCAAGCCATTCTATGATTCTATGATTCCATTCCATGAAATGAAGTCCTGCTGCCAAAGCTCACAGCTATGACCAGGTTCCAACCATGAAGTTTCCTTCAACATGAAACACCATAACTATTGGTTAAAAAAACTAAAACTGAAAATAATAATAATAAAAAAATACTAAAGTTCCCTATTTACCCAAGAATGAACATTCTTTTTAATAAATGACCTATTGACAGGTTATTGCTCAGAAGGCATCCTAGCTTTGGTATATGTTAAGACACTATTTTCAATGCTGCAGTCTTGTAGAGAAGTTTGGGTTTTTTTTTAAAGTATCAGTATATTTCTATTTCTTTCATGAAACAGTATAAGATCTTTTAGGTAGATAATTTAATGCTTGCCAACTCCCATTAATTTCTAGCTAAACTTTCTAGCCTGGAAGGCCTACTAAAACATTCTAATTTCAGATCAGGTGAGTGTATGTTTTGATTAGAGAGCCATTTTTTTTCTTCCATTGTGATACAGATGATTAAATTTCTCTGCTAATTATCTGTATCACCTCATAACACTCTGTGCCTGATAAAAATATTTCAACAAAATAAGACTGCATCTAATTGCATTACTCCTTTTATGTGATGAGAGGTTGATATAAGCCTGTCAATTCAACTTTGATTTCTTTTCACCTTGAGGGTAATATTAGTGCTTCTTACTGCTGGATGATATTCTACCACATCTGCAGGTTTATTTTTTTTCTTGCTCTACTATTCAGTGGACTTTCAGTGGATTTTTAAAATAGATGGCCAAGTCTTGCAATGCAGGTGTTATAACACACAATTTATTCTTCCTAGCTAAGTGAGGATCAAATTCTCAATTATTTGAGATTAGGTATGTAAATCCTTTTGAAGAAGGGATATCACGTCTACAAATAATGTCTACTTTCTGCACTAGCTGCTAGGTTGGCATTAAAGACAAGAACTTAGTTAATCTGTTGTGCCGATCACCTAACTGGTATTATTTGAGTCTGTAAATGTGTGAACTCCTTAGGGCATTTTATCACATTTCTAAAATGCTTGAGAAAACAGGGCTCTGAAATCTATTCAGTAATATATATATATACAATTACTTCTTTTTCTCCTAGTATTATAGTACGATGGATCCAGACCAAGAATTTGTCTCCAAATGCCCAAATCTTTTAGTACGGTCAAGGATCTAATTGTTTTGGTAAGTTTTCAGCTTCAAGTCAGAGTACTTTAAAAGCAAATGATAACTTACATCATCACTTTATCTTCAATTAAAGACTCAGTGTTGCCTGCTATGGGACCAACGCTTTGAATAGTGAAAGCAATAGGAGCTTTAGAGACTATTTTTTTTTTCTTGATGAGTTGACAGCTCTGGGGAAGCACCACTGAAGTCCAAGCCTGCCTTAGTCATCATTTTCATTAAAAGATACAGTCATAAGCTTTATTTTACTGGACACTAAACTTCTCAGTTTGCTTCCTAATGCATGCTATAGAGTCTAATCTACACACAATTGTTTAAATTAGGGGAAACAGTAAGTAAAGAAAAAGGAGATAACTGAAATAAACGAATGCCCATAAAGCAGGAACACTGAAGTCCCATTAAGAAGATTAAAAAAAAAAAAAAAAAAAGGAAAGGATTATAACATCCTTGTTTTACAAAGACACGCTGATATGAAGCAACAAGCTAAATTCATTAACTGTAACAAGTGTCACAAATTTCCACTGTCAGAAACTCATCTAGAGAAGGTAAGTGCGAGCTTTGTTGGCTCTCTGTCAACTTAGGTAGATACATGCTTAAAGAAATAACCAACTTTACCAAGTATTGTTGAGGAAGAAAGGAGAAAAAAATGTGTCTCACTCAGTGTTCTGTCCCACCCTCTCTGTAATTACCCCAGAGGAACAATGACCCAGGCAGCTCACCCACCTTCCAACTTGCACAGAAGAGCACTGAAGTTTGAACCATCTCTTCAGAAGAAAAGAATCAATGCTTGGTGCGTGCTGACAGAAGATGGCATATGGCGGGATCTGATCACACATCCTTGCCCTGATTGCTCTTTCACACCTGGCACATGGGAGCATTATTTAAAACAGCTTTTTGTGGGCTACAGCCTCTAGCAAGCATGTTTGCTTGCTGATCCCCAAATCAAGAAAGGCTGAAAAGACAGTTTCCCAAAGCAGCAGTGAGCAAGGGATCTTGGCCAAGGTTGTTGGCAGAAGACTCTGAGCTATGGGCTCAGTGTACAAGCAAAGGCCATGGCATGGCTGTGATGAAAAGCAGGAGGCTTGACTAGCATGCCATATGAAGGCTTTTGTGATTGCAATGGGCTCTCATTATCTATTTTGTTTTCTATTTCAGTCTTAGTTGTTGTAGTTGTTGTCTTTTTTTTTTTCCCCCCGAGGGAGGAACAGAGCTCAGTTGTTGGTGTGGCAAGAAGATATTTATGTGTAATTTTTTGGCATAACAAAATATAATTAGAAAATGTAAATATAACTTAACTCCATTAGTCCACCGAACAATAAAAAGACCACAACACAGGCTCTGTGGAGATATAGAGAGTATCTCCAAAAACTCATCATCCAAAGTATACAACACATCTAAATTAGACCGTCCTTTTTGACAAAATTAATCTTTCCTTCTCACGGCTAAAAAAACAAAAACAATTTATTAAATATCAGCACACAGCATAAATGACACTATGAATTTTGAAATAGAGCTGATTAAAACCTTAACTTACATAAAAGAATATATTTTTATGGTGAAATTTTCTGTAAGCCAAAATTCTGCCTAAGTAACTTGGTTTTGAATTGCAGCTATTTTGCATGAGGGGAGTTCATATCCCATTAAATCTTTCTATAGATCTGGCTCCTTCGATAAATGAACAAGAATGTGAAGAAAAATCTTTACTAGAAACAAGAAGGATAAGAAAAATTGATGCATGGTTATAAGACAGCAAAAAACTTATCTCTTCCCCCTCTCTGAATACAACCACATATACAAGCAAGAGAACAAATATTCTCAAAAGAAAATGTCAATGTTTTTGTGGAAAGGGAATTCTGGACATGAAAATCTTTACTTAGCAAGCTCCAAAAATTCCATCTTAAAATTATTTCGTTTGAAAATATTTGATTATGTATTTATTAAGCCACTGTTTTCTAGAGAAGCTGAGTTTTGCATGCTGCTAGTAACTTTTGCTTCAAGTGCATTTGTACAGACTTCTGAAAAAAACAGCCTACCATTTCTCACTAAACAAGCTACAAAATAAATTATAAAAGAGAAACTTTTGTGAAGAACACTGGTGTATTAGATGTTAGAAAAGAGAGTTTACCAAGAGAATGGTGAAGTGCTGCCACAGGCTGCCCAGAGAGGCTGCGGATGCCCCATCCCTGGAGGCGTTCATGGCCGGGTTGCATGGGGCCCTGGGCAGCCTGGTCTAGTATTAAATGTGGAGGTTGGTGTCCCTGCCTGTGGTGGGGGGTAGGAGCTTCATGATCCTTGAGGTCCTTTCCAACCCAAGCCACTCTATGATTCTATGAAAAGCTTTTGACTCCTGTGACAGTTATCTGCAAGATATTGTACACTGTGAACCCATCTGAATTATCTTTTATAAAGTCAAACAAAACGCATTATAGAAGTGCAACTGATGATTCCGGGGATGAATTAACTACAAATTCAAAATGTAAACAGTACATTTTAATAAATCCATGCTGTAATGGGATACAGAGATTAAGCATATAACAGAATGAGCAGAGTCAGGAAAACAATACTCTGGTGCTTCACAGGAAACACACAGGATGAAAGGAATTAAGGCCGGTGGAAGATGTGGAGGCCTAAACCAGGACGTGAGCGGAACTTACACAGAATCACTGAATGGTTGAGGAGTAAATATCCTTTCAGAAATTTATAAATATTGGTAAGGTCCCATATCCCCCCTAAGCCTCCTCTCCTCCAGGCCGCACAGTCCCAGCTCTCAACCTCTCCTCCCGTCCCTTCATCATGCCTGTGAACTTGTGTTGGACATTTTCCAATATGTCCATGGCTCTATTCATGTTTGAATCTCACTGTGTGTTTGAATATAAGACTGAAATAATGAAAATTGCTGCTTAGCCCTCACATAACTATGGTATTTATCTAGCTCCTTTGGCACTGAGATTTGTGACCTGCAAGGTTGACTTGTGCTCAGAAGTACCCAAACGTACTCATATCTGTGAGTAACCATGGTGCCCTAAAGCCTGTCCATGTCCAGAAGCATGTGTTCCCTGTAAACTAACAGCTCTTGGGCAAAATGTCCCCTCCTCAGCCCTTCCAACCCAGAAAAGCAGGGCCCTGAAGTCTTCTAGGTCCTGACATCTTCACACACATCTTCCAGGTAAGACACGTGCAGATACCCTGAAGAGCCAAGGAGACGAAGAATTTGGAAGTGTATATGGAGAAAATGACCTTATTTTCCCATCATTTTACTGAGGCATAAAAGGTATCTTCCTTCATCTGCTGCTGCAGTTAGAAGTGGTTTGAAATCCTAACCTTAGGCAGACACTCCTTTCCTTTCCTGTCTTCTATTCACTTCCACATAAATGCTTGCTGCCTCTTTGAAATTCAAGTGTTCACTGTTTTCCCAGAATGCAGAGAAAACAAGTTCTGAAATGACAACAGGTCTTAAGCATCTGGGCCAAAGTCAGAGTGGAAAAATTGATTTAAATCCAAATGCCGGATGAAATTTGCAATTACAGTTGTTATGCCATGCTCCCTCTTAAAATCACTGCCATTTTCTCTAATTAAAAAAAGAGAAAAAAAAAAAAGTGAGTACTCTCTGGTACAAGAGATGGAACTATTCTCTAATCAGCTGTAATATCAAGCCTATTTACACCATCATTCTAATACTACTTCCCTCTCCGTAAAATGACATGAAATCAGAGTTGCTTGTGAGACAAGAGTTCTTTTAAGATTGGAGTCAGAATATGTATTTCAGTGATTCTCTTTTTTTTTGTTTTGTTTTGTTTTCCTGGCATTCCTTAGTCTGCTCTTCCCTGTACAATAAATACTCCATTTTCAGATGAATCTGACTTCCGTGTTGATTTACGCATCTATTAAATGTATAAATTAGATGTGAGCTGATACGAGAGAAATTATTTCCTTTCCTTTATAACTCCCACATGCTAATGCCACAGCTATTGTTTATGAAAATAAAAATGGAAGACTACTCAGTGAGTTAATGCTCTAGCTCTGTAATACCTAGAGAAGTGAATTCAGAGCCAGGCTCTCAGGCAAGTAAAATGAACATAGGCATTTTTCCTCCACTCGTGCATTACAAAACAGAAGTGGCTCTGTATTGTATATGAGGCACACTACTACCTGACCTTTTCTATGCAATGTGCTCATGAGTCAGGTCCCCTTCTCTTCAGTATCTGCCCACCTACTCCCAAGATACTTTAAATGACTTATCTTTGAAAATTATCATGCTATCTTTTATATTTTCTTTCATTTTCCCAAATTTTTCCATCACTTTCCTGCCTTCTCTATCAAAAGAATGTTTAGTGGGCTATTGCCAGGCTTGAGCTAACAACAAAGACCTTCATGTCATTACCTACTAAATAAATATTACAATGAAGGGACGTTATAGCAAAGGCAACATCTGCATGTTTCCCTACAGATTACATAGTTCTAGACTGTAAAGTGAAAGGAACTAAAACGCTGTGACGTTTATGAATAGCGAAGCAATTAAGTATTGTACGCAAGTTTGTAAATCTTATTAATTACTGAGGATCAATGCAGCATAAAAAAGATGGTTCAATGAACACGTCTCATGCCTCCTAATATCACTCCATGGCCTCAGCCAAGACATAGGTTAGTTCTTGAAACATCTGTAAATGGATAAGTGACTTCAACAAGGCAGAGTTCCAGGGAGCAGATGAAGCAGGGCTGCTTCACAAGGCAGAATAAGCCAGGAGCTGAGGGAGATAGGGCACTGTCCCACAGCACCTGAACAGGGCCAGAATGGTGACAGGTGACCTCCACAAGTCACAAATTATGACAAAACTACAAATGGTGTGTCAGGTCCTGATCCATTCTGGGAGCTCCAGTAGAAGAGCTCCAGAAGACTGGTCTGGAGATATTCTATTAACACTGCAGACTCAGGGGTGCAACTAGGGTGGGCAGTCCATGTGAGGACAGCAGGAGATGGGGCTGGGCTCGGGGACACATACAACATAGAACAGGCAAACTTAAATGGCGCTTGAACTTACATGGAGCTCTTGGGCCATGGGCCAAGGTTCAAAATGAGGCTGTTCAGGGCAATTAAGGCTAATTAGTCTACAGACAGCACTGATATTAAGGCCAAAAACCTTTGAGGATCCAGATCTCAGATCCTCTGCACATCAGTCCATGGAAAAATTCAGACTCTATTCCAGGATTATCCATAGGAAAGCATCATAAAAATTAATCAGACGCCATTACAGGCGATCTTCTGACTGCCTGAGAAAGGCAACTGCTCTGATGGTGCTAGACTAGCTTGGACTTACAGGTGGAAAGCTATAAATCAGAGATGTTGACATAAAAGCTAGAAAGCTCCCCCTGCGAAAAGCTAGGAAGCTCCCCTTCTTTGTCCTGCTACACAGCATCAACACAATTTGTGGTCCAAACTCTGAAAGCCTGAGCTCAGAAACCCATGCAACAGTCTGACCATTCAGAAAACTGCCTTCCCTGTCCCAGCAACAAAACCACATTGCTTCCATTGCCTTTCAGGCCACGCACAATCAAACATGGTAGTATTCACGATTTATCCCAACAACTGTTCAGCTCCTACCAACATACTCTGTTCTTGCATGTTTATTAAGAAAAAGGAAAGAACGTGATCCAAAGATTCCCAAAATATGAAATTTCAGGGAATGTGGCATTCAGGACATTCAGCATGGGATCTCCTAACAGCTTTATGTGAATTACTGGGGCAAATACCAACCTTTGACTGCTTCTAAGGAGACTCAGAAATCAAAGGCTGATGAGGTTTGCTGGTCAGAATAATCAGTGGGTTCTCCACCCATCAGTGATCCTCTTTGTCCAACTTATCTGGCATTCAAATGTTAAAAGTTTTCTTCCAAAACATAAGCAGTTGCACTCTCTTCTGCCTGCCATGGATGTGGTTGCTCCTGAGATGAGCTATAGAGCCATGGGCACATTCATTTATCAAATGCCTTTCACCACTGATCTTTTGTTGCTTACCCCATTTTACTAGGGACTTCAGCTCCAAAATGGATGGTGAAATAAATGGACAAATAAATCAGGCAGCCAGGAATATCTCCACTTCTATTACCTGATGCTCCATGATATGTCATCTTCCTCCTGCCCTCCAAATTTAGTCTTGACTGGTGGGCAGCGCAGATAATATCCAATCTCCATGCCTCTCTCAGGGTAGCCATATATAAAACTATAATGACAAATAAGCAACCTGCCGGCTCTGGAAAATTATAATGCTATTGAAAGGAGCTTTATATGTCTGGAAAAGCTACATTTCACTACACACTGGGAATCTGAGATACTCTGTCTATAGTGTGGCACATACTGGTGAAGAGGAAGCAGAGCATGTTTTGGGGTTATTTGTAGTGGATTTTTATGATTCCCCTGAGATTTACACTGCTACATTTGGGAGCCCAGGAGCCTGTCACTCACCAGTAAGTATGGAGGAGAGATCTCAGAAAAGTAAGCTCTGCGCTTCATCATCTTGTCAAGTTGAGGGCTTCCTACCTCACAGAAAATACAGATCCTGACTCTGTGGGAACTATGGGGAAACCAAGAACACCACTTGGTTCTCTGGCTTCATTTTGATTTCATGACTTTTTACCATAACATTCCACAAGGACATGGACACAACTTCATACATCAGAGCTTTTCCAGCAGCTCTCAGCATGACCTTCTGGTCCATACACCCATTGAGTGCTCCAAGGACCAGAGCAGAGCAGAAAAGGGAACCTGTAAATTGTCATCAGCTGCTTGTAACACATTGGCACTGCCACAGATAGTGACATCAGTGACCTACTGTGCTGAATGGTGTTTCTTCAGTAGAGAAGAAATCTGGACATAGGGTCAGAACAAAGATCTACTGAGCACTGTCCAGTCAGCCATTGATTTTCTTTTTATAATTAATTTATGTTTGACATAGCATTTATGGTAGTAAAACAGAACCCAGCAGACCAAAAAATGATGAACAAGGTCAGAAATTTGAAGTGGCATGATGAGGCCAATAAACTTTCATTACAAGCCCATCCAAAAGAATAAAACAATAAATGAGAAATGACATTAAAAATGAGAAATCCTCAGCCAGAATGAGAGAGTGAAACTCTGTTCAGGTCAGAGAATTTATGCTGATTTACATTAGATGAGCATCTGGCCTCATACACCTTGTGATTCGTTGCAGGCAGAATTAGCTTTCTTGGATATGACATCGTAACTCTAGGATATCACCACTGAAGAGCTGTTGCCAAAATAGAGCCCACTACGCACATGTATTTGCTACTACTTTTAAAAGCTAAAAGACAAATAAGACCCCAAATCCCACTACACAATTAGGAATAGGATGCAGCATAGTCTCACTCCTTGGCTGCAAGTGGCTCCATCCACACTGAAGTGTTCAGTAAATACGGGGCAGGCAGCAGGACTGGCAGAGAAAGAGCAGGAGCTGCAGCCCCTTGGGTGCCATTCCCTGGCTGTGACTACAGCTTGCTGGAGACCCCAGCCCTTGCTCAAAGCAAGCTGTCAGAGGGAAAAGAGAGGATCTGTTCATGCAGATGGCTCCTGTCAATCAGTTGTTAGTTTATTCCCAATGTTCAGAATTATTCCCACTGCAGAAAGTTTTCATGCAAAGAAAGAGTATTCAAAGGTAGCACTCTATGCAGCCATTTTTAAGAGAAACAACTCTTAACAAAAAACAGCTCACACAAAGGTGACTGATGAAAGACGACACAGAAAATTAGAAATGGGTATGCACTGCATCACGTAATGTAAAACTTCCTTGGGAATATCAAGCACATAACATCTCTAGCTGGTCATAAAGGCAGCGATGTAATTTTGCAATCCAGTAGAGGGCAAACTTAGTCTGTATTTTCTCAAATTGCTCCTAAAACTGTCAGCAGCAGGTGTTTGGACTTGTTTGTCTTTCATTTGAAAACCTATAAAGATATGTAAGTTCTGGTGCTGTAGGTAACTACAAGATGAAACCACATCAGTTGTACCTATCATTGAGTGAGTCTTCAGACAAATTGGCATTTATTATGAAGTCAACAAACCCACGAGGAACAATATACATTATGAATATTTTCCATTATTGTTCTGTTCTATGCCATTAATTCCAATACATGATTAATGAGTCATTACCAAACTACGTTCTGGAGATTGCTCACTTCTGTAACAAAGAAATGAAGAACAGCCTCCCTACTCCTATTAAAAATGTATCCGCACACCTGCTTCAAGGAGTGCTGCTTTATTTTAGCTGTAGAAATGAAACACCTGCTTGAAACTTTAGGTTCTGCTATATATTGAGGAAATCGAGGGTTTGTTTTTTTTATTTTGGGTTTTTTTTTTGTTTGTTTTTGTTTTTTTTGAGAATGCTTTCTGGAAGAATCTCTTGAGTCTAGAATAAACTTAGACTGCTGTTAACGGCCATGCACAGCGAGCACTTTTCCAGCAAGTCTTGCGTGATCCTGGCCAGATGAATTCAGTAGTCCAATTCCTGATTATAAAAGAATGTTTCATGCACATGTCCTTCTCCTCTCATAGAAATGCAGGCTCCCAACCATCTGACAGATGGATAAAAGGTTTGGAACCAGCTCAAACAACTCTTCTTATAAGATCACTAGTAAAGATAGCACCAACTTGTGCCTGTTCCTACTGGAAACCTGAAAGAGACTGATGAACCCCACCACCTCACTACAAGCTCATGCCCACAGGAAATAGTGTGATGACAGCATCAATCACAGAGACCAGAGGAAGAAGGGATGCTGTTCACTCTTTCTGTCACCCAGTACACTTACGAGCAAGAGATACAGAGGCCAAGTGACAACTAATAGTTCCTTACTTAGGTACTTTTTATAGTGGTAGAGCCAAAAACAAAACAACAACAACAGCAAAAAACAATCAACAACAGTAGGCGCCATATGTATGTGACAGTAGATCCTCGGGAAAGATCAGCCGACCTTATTCCATAGCTCAAGAGACTTGAACTCTACTTGTAAATCTGCCACTGCTCTGATGGGTAACCTTGAGTAAAAGACCTTTAGATAAAAAGCATCATCATGTCTGAGCACTGTGAAATATCGATACTAACTGTGATCAGTTTTGGTCATTACAGCCTCCATCTTGCAAAAAGCTGAGCAATCTGATAGACCAGAGAAGTGTTTATGTGCATGCTCTGACCTACTGGGACTATTCCCATACTAAAAGTTCAGTACATTATTAAATATCTGCCTAGTCTGATATTTAGTGTGCCCAGTAGAAGCCAACTTTGTATTGATTCTTGAGGAACCATCAATGCTATCCTCTCTTGGGAGATTCTTAGCTTTTCCAAGACCTTTAGGGAGCCAACAATGGGATGCACATGTATAAATACATACATACACACTATTTACATTCAGACAAATTCCCCTAGAGTACAGTTAATCAGGCTCCTGTAGGAAAGTACACCTGACAAGACTTGCAGCAAGAACAAACCAAAACATCTAGTTTCAGCTGTAATTCCCTTTCAGCAAATCCACCTCACGATCTGCCCAGCTGGTGCTCCTCCTAACTCTAAATGAGCCATGTGCCATTAATTAACCTCTCACATCACTGATCTTGTCAGGGATGCCAAGCTGTCTCTCTGAATCTGCCACCCAATCCATCAGCACCTTAAACTGGTACTGTTAGATCAATGTTCTCTTCTTTCCCCACACACCAAAGAACACCAAAAAACTGCTCCACCATATCCCCTCTGGCCACCAGGATTCCACTGGCAAGCCCAAGAACACCGGTTTTCCTAGGAATATCCATTTTATTTCTGATGTTGTATGAGATGAAATGGTCATCACAGCAGCAGCTCCCCAAAGTGCCACAGTAGCAATTAAGAGAGGTACAACCTGAGAGCAGAGGAAGTGATGATAGGAACCAGAGACACAGCCCTAACACACTGTTTTTAGAGTCACTTTTCAAAGGTGGCTTTTCCAGCACCAAGGCTCTGGGTATATGTCACTGTCAAGCATCTTAACATTTTAATACATTTATTTCATTTATGTACTTCAGAGCCACACTTGACAGCACAGCGTTCTGCAAGAAGGCAAGCACGAGATGAATAAGACAGCGATTATAGTGAACTCTGGCTGTGAATTTAATTCTTGTTTGACACAGTCACACTCACTGAAGAGTCTGTGCCAGAGCTGCATGTTTAAGCAGGGCACTAAATCAATATTTACCATAATTTTGAAAGATATCTGAGCACAGCCTGGGAGCCAGGGAAACACTCGATGCATAGCCATCAGTGAAATACAGGGCTCTCCAGCTTTCCAGATAATAAACTGCTCACAGAGCACTGGGTGACAAAGAAAGCTAAATCCACATTATCAATACCCAGAGCTGGGTAGTGCTGTTCCAGTCTTCCATGCCATGGTCTTTTCCAACCTTAAAGATTCCATGACTCCATGAAAGTACAGGGAGAGGCTCATTGTGAGTTTACTGCCAGAATTAGGACACTCTGAAAAAGTGTCAAACTCAATTTCTCATCAACACCAAACTTTGAAGGAAAAAAAAAAAAAAAAAAAGCCTGTCTCATTACAGAAAAGTTCTAATCACACCAAAGCATTTTAATTAAGCACTAAATACAACACAATGAATGGCAATATGAGCAGTGTTTTGACTGACAGTGTGACAGGTAAAACAAAACTAATCAAAACAGTAAAAATGAAATATTTCGTATGTTTAAATGAAACAGCTGACATGATTCGTTTACATTTTTCCTCTACTTAAAATTGTATCAAAGCTGAAACCAATCTGTCCCTTCAAAATGTGTCCACTTTGATTAAGATGAATTTCCCGATACTTGTTAAATTTAAAATGTTTTTGATCATCTCTAATGAAGTGACCTCCTAAAGCCTAGAAAGTGCTTGCAACAGAATATAGAAGTATTTTGAATGAGAAACAGAGATGTGAATAGATGCTAAATATGTGAAACAGTCATTTGATGATAGCATGCATCAGGAACACAATAAGAGAAAGGAATAACAGATGATATCAGGAATTTTTGTGAAATGTTGTATATGATTTCTCAACTACCTTCAAAACAAGGTGACGTCCCACACCTGAAACATCACATTTTAAGTCTTTTCCACAGACCTATTCCATCAGTGATGCCCACGTCACCTTCCTTCTTCTAAAGAGTGTGAGAGTGTATAAGTGCAAGTATATGCAACAGAGAAACTAAATTAAATCTTTAGGTCTTGCCCTGAAACAAACACAGTTTGATGACTACAACAACAAATAATGAAGCTTTCACAATGCATGAAGATGGGGTAGAACAATGAAATACTCTGCTGAAGAGATACGTGGTGTCTAAACGCACAGGTTCCTTCACTGTTCCCTGTGTGTCTACCCCAGATACACTAAAAAGAAACCAGTGGCCTGAAAAAGTGCCTGGGAAAAGAAAGCAACAGCCACAAGAGGCAAAAAAATGCCACAGTATTGATGCAGACAGAGGGAGAAAGCAATGTGTAAACTTCCCAGAGTACAGAACGGTGTTTTTTTAATGCATGAAACAAACTCTGAAACACTTCCATCTCATCTTCTGCAAGTATCACTTCCCATTTTTGGTGCAGATTTGATGCAGATCATTTTTATTGAACATTGAATAGAAATGTCTCTATTCTTATCAAATATTTGTAGGGCCACAATACAAGTATAGGTGAAACAAATTCAGACAAGACCAGGTGTTGACAATGATGAAGACAACAACATCAACACAGAGTCTGTTACGGGAAGAGACAAGCTTGGCTTGCTCAGACTAGTAAAACAAGAGCTCAGAGGGGATATGAATGCTGCCTATAAATACATCAAGGAACAAAACAAGAGAAGAAAGAGAGCTATTTAAGCTAAAGGACAACATTGGCACAAGAACAAATGTATATAAACTGTCCATGAACAAATTGAGGCTGAAAATTAGAAGAATGTTTCAAAGCAATAGAGAATTGAAGCTTTTAATGTCCCAGAGGAAGAAATGGTAGCAAATGAGCTGACTTGCTCTAAGATGGATCAGTTAATTTGTTTGTGAAAGAGTTTGTCTGACAGAGTCTGGTCACGGAGAGGGCTGGCCTTAACCCCACATGTCCTGTATAGACCTATGTTCCTAGGTAAACTGAAGTGTTACTTCAGTTCCTTGTTAAATGGTGTATGAGGGCTTCTATATTCAGAAGGACTTTTTTTTTTCCTGGGTGAGTCCATCATACAGTGACACTGACACACAAGCTACTTCCTGAACACCAAGAAAAGTTCCCTGCATTGAGAATTCACTTTAAGACACACAGACAATACAGCTCATTAGTACAAAGTGGTATGGTGCTCAGATGCCCAGAGAGAATGAAATTGAGCTGGAAGGCAAAGATAAGTGAAGACAAGTGCACCAGCCACGTGAAAGAGCTTCGCCTTCTGTGAGGGAAGTGAAACAAGGCTTTTCTTACAACTTCTAATCTTAACATTTCCTTCTTGCTTCATTTTTTATCCACCAAGCTATCAGCAGATGAAATTGATGGATATTTGTGAAGTAAGGTAGTTCATAAATTTCTCTGTGAAAGAGATGGAGATAAGTGGTACTTTGGAGGACAGGAGTTCTTCTTGATTACTCATTTTTGGCTGTTCATCACTTCCAGCTACCTCAGGAGACAGCTCTTCTCCTGCCTCTCACTTTGGTGACATCTCCTTTAGGTCCCTAGTCACATCCCTAGCTGCACTGGCCTCTGCCTCAGTGAGCAGTGATGCCTTAGTAAAGATATATGTAGAAAGGCACAAATAGACCTACTCCATTAGCTTATCTTCCCACCTACTAACAGGTGCTTATATCCTCTCTATTTTAAGGAATGGAAACAGACTACTGTAACTTGATCTACTACTTTAAAAAACATATGCCCAATGAACTGAAATGTCTAATTTCCCACTCTCCTCTACAACCTAAAGCATTTTCAATGTGAGGCAGGTCTACTGATATATCTTGGAAAGAAGGACTCTGCTCTTTCACACGTTCTGAAAAACCTGGTGTAGTCTTTCCCTCAGGGAAGGTTCTTCCTTTAAAGTATACATGTGAAGGATATATAATCTTTCTCTTAGCCAATTGCCTACAAGTAATGAAAAAGGCAACCATCAATTTTAAAAGTACCACTAAATGTCCCGTATGAATCATTTGGAGAACTACTCCATTGTGATCTCAGAAAGGGATGTTCTACACCTATTAAGACCGCACTAGGAAGGTGACCTGGAGAAAAAGACTGATTAACGGGACATCAAAACTAATTTCAATTTCCTTCTGTGCCTGTCTGAGTCCAGTAGTCAGTCCCAATCCTGTCAACCCCCCTTTGACCACACAGTGCCCTGACACCCTCTTCACTCACCAAATGAAAAACTGTGTTAAGAATCAATCCACAGTGGTACACAAACTTATGCAAAATACACAACTCAGGAATGTTTGGTTCATTACCAGTTTGTATGGTCATGTCTCCACAAGCAAATAAATAACCCACGGGATAATATCCTGTCCGGAGGCCACGCAGCATGATCACACCCATGCAGTTTAAGTCCTTTGCTCCTCCAAAACAGGGAGCATATGCTGACAACCCACTGTGAAGGTCTTTAGCCTCTGCTACAGCTGGAGCTGTGCCTGAACGCTTCTGGGAATAGTGACAGATGAAAATTGTGCCAACAGCTGTGTTAACAACCTAACAGCACAGACAACTGCATGCAGTTGTCAGGCCCTGGCCTGGCCCTGTTCAGTTTACTACCACAGATACCCTTGATACATCTGGAATTTTGTAGGGATTAAACGAGATCTCTGTAGTCATACAGTGCCTTGGTAACAGAGTGGGTAAGATTGACAATGATATTATAGTAACTCTATTTTATTGAAAAATCCCTCAGAAGACAGGGGAAATGGTTTTAATCCAAAGCCCTTTAAAGAGACTCACATCAGCTTCAGTAGACTTGTATTAAGCTCTGTAGGCTCACAGACAGAGAAAGAAATGCCATGGGTCAGAAGCTGGTTAAAAATGAAACAGTAAGAACACGTGGCACATTTCAACATGGTGATGACAGGAAGAGGTTTTTGCCTCCTCACTCACATAGAGAAGAATTTCTTCCCAGTGTCTAATGTAAATCTACCCTCTTTTAGTTTAAAGCCATTACCCTTGTCCTGTCACTCATTTCCTGACAACAGTCCCTCTCCAGACTAAACATCCTCTCAAGCTATCTCCATAGATGTGCTCCAGCCCTTCAAGCATCTTTGTGGTCTCATCTGGACCCACTCAAACAGTTCTATGTATATATATATTATCTTGCTTTTCCTCTTCCCTTTCTGGCTTAGTAAATAGTTTTTAACTGAAGCCATGAATTCTACTTTGTTGCTAGTTTTTATTGTGTTTTTTTTTCTTTCCCACTGGAAGGGACAGAAGGGTGAGCAAATGATGGTGTGATGCTTAACTACCAGCTGAGTTAAACCATAACATCGCCGCACTGCTTCTGATGCAGCCCAGGACATGGTCAACATTCCAGACCAAGTTACCAAAGCGACAAAGTTTCCAGAACCCAGCTCCAACTACTTCAAATACGCACACACGAACAGATCAAATAGCACAAAAGGTATACGGAATATATTTTCAATGCTGTTGGTCAATACACCTCGAAACAGCTACATTTAGATAATGCAAAAAAAGCATAAGTTGTTCTTCCACTTATTTTCAAGTAACATGGTGAATGAAATAAACAAAGTAGAGTTGCTGTGCTAGGAGCTGTCACCCGATTTACAAGTTCAACAATGCCAGGGGGCAGAAGACACTAATACTGAAGACTAAAATTCGGTAAGAACTCAAAAAACATCAGAAACCAATTGCAGAAATTTGGAAGTGAAAACCAAATAAATTAATATTTCTTTTTTGATTCAAGTGCTTGGACAATCTTTGTTGTTTTGCTTTGGTGGGTATCAGACAAACTACTTTGAGGCAATTCTGCTCATTCAGAAACATCTTTTTTTGCTGGAACACAGTTGGAAGGTTACATCTTGAAATACAATCCAAACATTGATTTTCCTGCTCGCAATAACAAATCCCCCTTTTGGCAAAAAAGAAAAAGAAATAATCTGTCTTTTGTTTTCATTAGGACTATGCCATAATCTCTCCTCCTTCTTTATCCATGCTACTGGACACCGGAGACACACTAGCCAGCCTGCTCCTAGATTCCTCTGCTTGCATTCATTTAGTCTATTTGCCTGGCTGTTTCCACTTTCCAAACGAGGATCTCTTTTTGGCTAGCGCATTCATCCTGCAAGGTGCTGTACCAAATGCATCTTCTGCAGTAGATGCTCCACCAGCACCACAGTGCTGTAGAATCCAAAGCACATAAAAAGGGAAGGATCATAAGTTGCAGACTGAAATCCACCTTATGATGGCTCAGACTAGTTATGAGAGCTAATGTTGGCATATATCTCATTTCCTACAATGCCCTGAACTCAGGCATCAATGTTAGATATTCAGAGTGGAGAGAAAAGGTCATTTCCTGCAGTTCTGTCTCAGCTGGTGATGAGCAAACCTGGAGAGGTCTCTTTCATCCTGGAACGATCCCTTTGGTCAACAGTTCCTTCATAGAAATTAACTCTTGTGGATGAGTTTCTTCTCAGTTAGGAGAAATGATCTGGTCCCCAGGCAAGCAACTGCATCAGAAAAACAAGATGCTTCTGGCGCACAATGTGTTCACCCTGGACATTTTTGTTAACCACACAAAATGTCAATCTTTGTTTAAAGCTCAACTATGTGTCCACTTCCCTATTTTAACATTTCTTTATCCCACAGTATTGGAGCATTAAAAAAAAATTGGCACAAGCAGCAAAATTCTTAGTGGACTCACTTTGCTGACAAAATGTCTTCTTGATGCAAGGTTTTGTTTTATCTTCATTTAAATGGCATCAATTTCCTTTTCTTTTTGGTAGCTAGAGAGGTGGGTTGCTGAGGGAGCTCGTTGACATGACTGCCAAGATATCACAGTGGATGAGTTTGCCTGGTTATGTCTTCCCTGTGGAATTCTGAGTCCCACAGAAAGTATGTACAATTTCAAAGATGATTCCAAATGGACGATTTCTCCTATAACAACTTTTTAAGTAATCAAAACTACCAAAAAAAAAAAAAAAAAAAAAAAAAAAAAAAGAACACATTAAGAACTACCTACAGACTTACACAGACAATCATGATTTTTCTCTTTTACCAGAATCTGCTTTTACTTTTGCTGAGGCTGATGAGGACAACTAAGTTAAACAGGGATCAGTTACCCCTGAGCTCTTTTGAGGGCTGGCATTGTCACTACTGCTGTCTCAGACTTTAAGAGAGTGTGCTCAGAGCATTTGCTTTTTCCAGTTGTGTGTGTTTTTTTCCTCAATGCTTCTTGAATCTCACTGCAATTTTAAATTGATTTAAAGTCAAGAGTTGCTGCAGTTTGCATAGAAAAAGCTTTCTTCCCCATCACTATTTAACTGTTGTTTCACCAGTCTTTCTTCAGGGTTTCACTGTCCCTTCCTGTGCATTGTTTTGCAGCCTGATGTAGTTTTTTGACACCCACTGTTTCCTCCATCTCTTGAAATGCTGTGCATCTCATTCAGGTCACTTCACATCCATTCTTCCACTATTAATAGAAATGAATTTTCCTTAAGCTGTCTTTTGAATACATAGACTGTCACAGCACAAAGTAGGCTTGCACTGGTAATGTCACTGTCTCTCGCCTTACTCCGTATTTTTACTTTTTTTTTTTGCTCCTACACCGTTTTAAAGGAATAAATTAAGTGATGGAAAGTATACAGTAGCGGGACTTTCTTGCAGGCAGGGGCTAAAGGTGCCCGATTCAGCAGGAAAACATGCTGATTCCCAACCACGTTAACAGAGTTCATGCATTACATGCATTAAGTATAGCCCGTGTCTGAATGTTAAAGACTGTGTGGCACACGATAGACAGTAATGGTGCTATCAAAGCTCTTAGGGCCCTTTATGAGAACTCTCAACACAAGAGTCTCTTTTATTCTTCCTGACATGCTGATCCTTTAAACTACCCCAGTAAAAGGAAGAATGGAACAAGGCAAAACTGAAATTTTAACTTTTGCATATTCAGACTAATGCTAATTAAGGCAAATTATAAAAGAGAAGCTGCTAGGGATTTCAAGTCTAAATGTATTTATGTGTACTGTAACTACCAAAAAAGAAGATGAGAGAGTTGATGCTGAGTTTTAATGAATCTCCTTTCTCAGAATGAGACACCTGGCGTTGTGTACAGAGAGCTATTTGAAAAGCATTCACGGAAACCCAAATTTAGATCAAACTCACCTGATTTGGGGTCTTGTTATGACAGCCAATCTCTGAGAGAGTTGCATAATCCTTTTGCTGCTTTATATAGGCAGTCATTGGAGTGAGCAGAGCACAGTGGTGATGTTATTTCAGTAATCCATGTTGGTGAAGAGGCTTAAAGTTACAATCTGAATATTTGTTTTGTGCTGGATTTTTGGTTGTTTTGTTTCTGGACATGAAAGTATAATTCTTTTCAAGGTCAGACAAAATATGCCGCAATACTATAACTGGGAAGCAATAAAGGCATTTAGTGTATTATCAAGCCACCAAGCCTGCATAGTTTCTGGCAAAGATGGCACACAACTCCCCAGAGAGGGGAATGTATGTATTTTCTTTTTTTTCCTGAATGTGTGAGTCTCAAAGACTGCTTTGCAACACTGATAGCTGGAGTAACATTTACAAAGGAGGAGTCAAAACTGAAGACTCATCCATCCATAGCAAACCACCACCATGTCACGTACCCATGTGGTGGTACAGTTTAGAAATTTAGTTTTGTTACAAAGCATAGATGCATTTCCGTCTTTTCTCAGTATAGATTTAACATTACATTTTACCTGTAGATTTCACTGTGCTTTCTTGCATCACATATTTGAACCAATCCAAAGAATCTGTGAAAGGTAAGACTGTGACCATTGGAAATGTTGAGTAAAACAATGCTAACCCAATCCCCATGCTAAAGCTACTTGAGTTTTACTATTTTAAAAAAATCTGGGCAGGGGGACGTCTCATAAACAGGATTGTAAAGTGACAAGTCCCATTCCCTGGAGGCCCCCTAGAAGCAAGACAACTTTTCAAAGCATTTAACGTGAGAGAGGTTGATTCCTGAACTGGAAAATGTGCTAAAATACATCCTATCTGCTTAATGCTCTGTAGCTTTTCATGCATAATATGCATTTGCAAAAGGAGCTGATATCATATTTGTAACTTTCCCAAGTTTATACAAGCAATCACCATAGTTTTTGATAGAACATGAAAGACGGGATTGATTTCTTGTTTCCACTTTCTGAAAAGTTCCATACACGCACACCTGTGCTCAGCACCGCTGCTGCTTGAATCTGCACCTGAAAGGCTGCCATGTGCTCTGATGTTAAAGAGTTTGGCTCCCATTGAATTAAATGGGAGTGAGGAGGAGCCCCAAGTTCCCGATCAATGCAAACTCACAAAAGGTTCCTGGTCCAGCCCATCCATGACATGCAACTAGACTATTACAGGTGACAGGAAGACAAAGCTCAAGTTTATCTTAACACACTGATTCTTGCTCACATCACTCTCCTGATGCAGAGGTCCCTTCCAAAATGTTTGTCAGAATGGAGCCTTAGACTTTGTGCCTACAGACATTAACAACAGCATGGAGAGGTCAGGATAGGGAGAAACGCCTTCTTCATATGAGAAAAGTGCTTCCATGTCAGACCCAGGCAGTGGGCACCCCTCTCTGACCTGCTCCACTTATCTTTGCACTATGGAAGCAATGTGCCAAAGCAAGCACAGACACGTGCACAGGATCTGGGCATGGTGTCATATGACATGGAAGAGATGGAAACAGACAGTAGGAATGCAAAAGTAGATCTCTTTGAGTTAAAGAAATCCAAGCTTAAGCCAGGCTGAGACTGTTGTCACCAAAGGCCACATTTCCTCACTATGCCACATGATGAATGCTTACCTATACCAAGCCTCACCCAACACAGTGATATATATATAGTCAAGAGCCTGGTGTCTGAATTTTGTTTTGTTTTGTTATTTTTTAATGACACAGAGGTCCAGGGATGTTAGTGAAAGCTGTGTACTAGAAATAGAAATAATGAAATCAAATTAGAATTGGTCCCCCACAGATGGTCCTGCCATAATAAAAGCTGACTGCTCACAAATCAGCATTTGTTTATACATAAACTTAGAACACCATAATAATTTAACATCCTCCCAATAGAAATGCACTCTTCTGAGTGGTTCTTCTCTTCCCAGTGGATAATGGAAGGAGGAAAATGCTATTTTCCCTTCAAGGCATTCTCAGCACACATTCAACAGCAGAACAAACAGTGGAAGCGTTGTAGATGCTTCCCAGACAACTTCCAAGTGCCAGGATTCGCTCTGCACAAAGGCCTTGGATAAGGTCAGTAAGTTTGCAAATACCAGCTGGGAGTAAAACATGCTGTAGTCAGCCTCCCAAATCTAAAAAAAACAACAGCTAGATATTAAATAAAGTGGTTCAGCTTAAAGCTGATGTAAAAAAAAAGAAGACATTAACGGATCTCGAGGAAAGAAAATGATATTTATAATAAAATAAAAACCGTGATTGAAAATGAGAAGCTTTAGCACATTGACCAGGAAAGTGATTTGGAACTGTTCGGGAGGTTAAGGATTTTTACTGTGAGAAAAAAAAATCCCTAAATCTGTTAGTCCAATATGCAGCTGAAATGAAGGTGGCAAACAGAATGTGTGGTTGCTAAGGGAATATAACGTAAATCAAAAGCGCTATTATAACTGGTATACGCTGTAAGAAACTGATAAGACCTCTCTGGGTATAATATATCTAGCCTTGGTTATCATATCGAGGAAAGCTCCCATGCTTTTTCAAAGAATGAAATGCAGAGGAAAACAAAGTGAACATAAGACCTGCAAAATTTAAATTACAAACTACAAAAAGCTTTTGGACGAGGAACTCAAACAGCAAAAGACAACAGCTGACAGATGTGAGTCTGAAAGTTGGGTATTATTCATCAAGAAATTCTACTGAGGTTACTCAGCCTCAAAGCTTGGTTATTTATTAAATTTTCACTTCTTGAATATCAATGAACCACACGAACAACTCCTAACCATCCTTGCATTTTATCCATTGCCTCTCCAAGGCTAGTGTAGAAGCTGTATCAAAATTCTGAATCCATCCTGGTTGAAAGTAACCCAATTCAGGAGCTATTCACAACTCACTAGTAAACATTCCAAGTGAAACACAGTCTGACACAGATTTGGCCATAAGCCTATTGCCTCAGTCCAATCTCCTTTCCAGCAGATGCCATGAACTAAGAACATCTTCCTGCCACCACCACCAATTGCAGAAGGATTTAGGGGGACTTCCCTACCTTCCAGGACTAACATGAAGATGAAAGCATTATGCAACAACAGAATTATAATTTCTCTTTTGATATATGACTAACTGGCACATTCCATCTCCCTTACACCCAGATACACCATGAAGAGCTTCAGGAATATGGGATGCAAAGGATATTGCAAAGAAAAATATTGCCTCGTACAAAGATAGCAAGACACAGCTGTTATCTTTCCAATATACAGAAAAAGATATAAGAATTGGTCCAGAGTCATTCTTCCCCACTGTCAGCTCTTGACTCGATGCTGTCAGAGTCATGGCTGAGCTACCTCTGCTTAAGGCCAGGAACAGTTTCCCTCAATGAGTTCAGCTACGGCCCCATGAAGAGAGGTCAAACCACAGCCCATGGTAAATTTTCATTTAACAGCACACATGACATGTGTCCCATCCAACACTCTAGCTGCTCTATCCTATTATCAGTGCTGTGAAGCAGTCTCCCCTGACTGATTAGCTCTTACAAGCTTCCTTTCTCCCTGCACTTGGTATTACTCCAAAGAGTTGGTTTGTAATTCAGGCCCTGCTTTCTCCATGACCTGTTTGTTGATCCGCCAACCTTGTTTGTTAACGTCCAGTTAGTGATAAAACACATCAATGCAATCCTAAAACACAAGTAACACATGAGAACAGCTCACTACTAAATGCCTTATTTGTTATAATAAGAGAAATAAAAACAGCAGCAATGTCACAAGACTGGTTGTCTCATGTACAAGATCCTGCAAACTTTTTCAGCATCAGAAGCTCTATGGCAAAAACAAGCACTGGCACTGTCTAAGCCAAACCTGAGACAGACATTTGTAGAGAATGATTCATGCACCAGGTAGCAGCTAAACAGCATTTAGAAATAACCTGTTCATACAAAAATTGAATAAGACCTGCTAAAAACTACAGACTTCCCTTTTATCTGCTGGTTCAGAAAGCACAACTCATAGGCTGTGTTACATAAGGTCCATAACCCCACCATGGCACAGCCAATCCTCGCATCAATAGCTGTTCCTCAACTGGAAAGGGGACAACCACAAAACACAACAACAAAGCCCAAAAATGCAAGGGAGGATACAGAGACCTAATTCTTTCACCATCATGTTGCTGCCCCAGAAAGGCAGCAGGTTCTAGATGTCCGTTTCTTTGATACTTATTTCTTTGTCAGACTACTTTCCGGAAGTCTTGAATGGGATGCTGTGTTGTCATTGTGGACAAGGGCACATAAAATAACCCTTAAAATAATATAGTTTTGCTGGCTGGAAGAACAGAGAGGTGGAAAAATGGGGGAAAAAAAATCAGTTCCCTGGGCAAAAGTGTTCCTGAAGTCTGTTTTTCCATGCTGTTTAATCAAGTATAAACTCCAGATGATACTTCCCCTTTGGGTAGAGTATTCCTCTAAATCCTCCTTCAAACAGTGCCTCCAGTGTCCTGTGAACACTGAGCAAACCCATACTGTAGTGTTTATATCTCTGAAGTACAAGAAGAGTCCCTCTCTATAATGAAGCCACTAATTTACATGAAGCTTGTCGAGCTTTTCATCAGATCTGGTTGACATTTGCCAGCTGAATTAAAAAAAAAAAACTACTGGGGAGAAATGGGAGAAGCAAGCTCATGCTCGCACATGCATTGTGGCCACCTAACATCTCCTTTCCCCAGAAAACCGTAAGAGAGATTTTGCTATCTGAATATACCCTTGAGCAACCATTTCCACTCAGACAGTAACAGAGAAGACAAGCTCCCAACACATACACTATACTAACTATGCTCAGTCAACACAGAATCCACCAACTCTGAGACGTGAATTGACATGCAGACCAGCAATACAAAACCCAATCTCTTCTGCAGTTTCAATTCATCAGTTCAAGCAGGAATGAACATACTTTGTTTTTCTCCCCAGATGGTTGGAAGCTGCAAAGTAATTTAGCAGCCTATGTTCTTCTAAAAAATTATCATGCTTTTTCTTTCCTGGGTGACTTCTGCTTCCGACGCTGACTGGCCTAATGCTACTAAGAGTTGTGGAATGATACTGTTCTTATTTTGTGAGTTTTTATTTTTAAATTGCATTTTGACACATAATCTATCATGGGTCTATTCCTGGGTCTTTAAGGAAGAAGCTCTGTCCAAGTCCTTCCAATATCTAACTAACAGAATGACAACCTTGTAAAGATACTGAACACCAAACAAGGATCCTTTGGGACATCCATGCTCATTTTCAATCCTTTGAAAGGGTCTTAAGTCCTCTAGAGAGGCCAACAGATACTTACTGACTTGTAAGGGCAAGCAAAACATTTCAAGAGAGGTTTTGTTCTGGATTTCAGTCCTAGTTGGGAGCCATGTAGAGAAATCCAAAATCTGTGCACACTTGCAAGAAAACATTTTTCTCTTCATTGAGGCATCACTGATATTGACACCTCCCTGCCCCTTATGCAACCAGGAGCACTAAGTTTGACAGTGAGACTTGTCTCCTGAAAGAAAAAAGGGGAAAGGAATACGTGTCCAAGTGCTAAAAGGCTAACCAGTGTCAAGGACCATTCATGGGTACAAGTGCTGAGAGCTTTGTAATGTTAAATTGTTAACCGTCACAGGCCTCTGCCAGCTAGCACTCTCCCAGTCAGCTCCTGGGTGTAGACTGGGAATTAACACAGGTGCTGGTCCCTTGGCAAAAAGCAATTTGCATGCTTTTGGGGAGTTTCCAAGAGGTTAGCAATATAGTGGCAAGCAATTTATGCCAGATGGCTTCAGCATCTGAGAATTGTCCAAGGCACATTTAATCTACTGGAGACTAGACAGCCCATTAATCTACAGGAACAGAATTGTGCAGACCGTTAAGCATAGGGACATCACGTACCCTAATTCTGCTGTCTCTCCAGAAGGACCAGGCATTACAGAAGAAACTACATAAGGAAGCAGTGGTAAGGAGGGGCAGACCTCCCTACTTGGGAATACCAAGGACAACTCAATCCCACTAACAATCCAAATGCTATTGCGGCAAATTATCAAGTAGTAATATGAAAAGTGCTGTGACAAGAGGAAGGCAACAAGTCATACTCCAATGGCAAAGGGCTTCTAGTCACCTTCTGAGCATACAGGTTTCAGGCCATGCCAAATAATTCAGTTCCTGCTTCTGCTGGCACAAAACTAATGGTCATAGTCTAGAAGAGATCACAGAACACTTAAGGTGACTTCCATTGTCTTGCCTAGCCCACTAGAGATCCAAAGTAGAGCTCCCATGTGTACAGGGGACCAGACAAGCACCCACGTATCTCCAGAGATCAGCTGAAATCTGTTCTGAGCCATCAGGTGGATATTTTCCCCTTGGTGGGTGTTCAGCTGGAGACAGTGCGCAAGAAGTGCATGCCAATCTCTTAGCAGTCAGCTGTGTAAGACCTCCCCTAACGAGCTGTTTTCAGCTTCTGCACTAGGGTACAAAGCATACACACACCTGCAAAATGGTATGATTGTTCCAAACCTATTTCTGAGCCCAGCAGCCACTACCAGAGACATGCAGGTCATCCCTGTCATCCACCAGGAACAGCTTTTAGGATCAAAAATACCCCCAGGAAAGCCAAGTGGGGCTCCTTCCACCCTTATCCAGACAGCAGCTCTGAAAGCAGAAAACTCTGAAAGCAGACAGCAGGGTCTCCTCAAAATCGAGGATCTACAAGTCTTCCTCCCCTTTCTTCCACTGACCCTTCAAGAAGGCGAGCAAAGCACTTTGACTCTCCCACTCTTCAGATGTTATTTGTTGTTCATTTGGGGGGATCTCTCAGATCAGTATGAACATCATCTAGTGCACACTTCCAATGAAAACCTCACTGCGATGCAAAGCAAGTGTGTGACACAAATCTTCTCAAAAGATATTTGCCCTTTTGTCTGCAGTGCCACCTCTTCCTCTGGTTCATCTCTAACTCTGTATTTCTGCCTTAACTGCAGAGGCTGTGAGGTGAGCTTTGGGAAATACACTGTCATTACTTAAAGATATCCCTGCTGTAACAAACACCTTTCACGCTTCCTATTGCTAATTACAAGCAAATACTTTGATAGCTGTGGAAATCAGTTAACTCTCCTCCCACCTTTCAAGGCATTACATCAAACTTGTCACTACGTATGAATGCACATCTTAATCCAGTTTGATCAAAACCAACAATGAATATGCTAAGAATAGACTGATGCATCTGAGCCTTTTGCTCACCAAATATTGCTATAAATACACTGTCTTGTACAGTGTTTTCTATCTGATGGTGCATTCAGCCCCCTGGTTGTTATTGGCTTTGCATCTTCAGTTCAGATATGCTTTCCATCATCAGTAATAAAACTTTATTACTATCATTTTAATGGTTTTTGCATCTGGTTTTCTTTTTTTTTTTTTCCTTCCTTCCTGCAGAGGGAGGTGTGCAGCAACACACGTACTAAAACTGTTTTCTCAGAAGTGAAGTTCAGCACAAAGGAACTGCACACAGACTGAGAATCAAAAACAGGAGATGGATGGAGAGCTGAGAAGTCCCCAGGCAGCAGCTCTTGCTGTGGTGGGACCTATTTATTTATTTGTTCTAAGTGCACCAACAGACAACTGCCTCATTCCTCAGTCTCAGCAGTTTTGGGATCCATATGTTCTTCACTGAGGTCTGGCGGAAGACTTCCACTGGAACAGATTTCCATCAGGAAAAGCCAGATTGTGAAAGCCAGCTCTGTTTGCAAAATGATCCTGACTTTGACAAAAATTTGGAGGAAAGAAATTCTGAGTTTTAATCAGATCATCCAATTAAATCACAAGGGATGAAAAATCTCTGTTACTCTGTTAGACTTATGTGCATGGTGGGGGAATAGGTTCCTTCCATCAGCATCTGTGTGCTTTGAGCAAGAGCACTGCTGGAGGAAAAAAATCAAGACTGGTCAACAGTCAAGTGATGAGTGATACACCTTAGGGGTCAGCACTGGGGCCAGTGCTCTTTAATATCTTCATCAATGACTCTGACTGTGGGATTGAGATCCATTTGAGAGTGTCCATCTGTTTACTATGGAGCAGTGCCAACATTTCTGCTGGTGTGCACAAGCACACTTCCACCAACCCCAGAAGCACCGACACAAGCAAAGAATTTGGCCACAAGTAACTCCTGGGCAAACACAAAATGGTACAGGTGAGTACTACCATTACTAGAGACTTCTGGGCTGCCAGCATGAAACAAAACTGTCCTACCCATGTAAATCTGAGCACAGAGAGAAGCAAGGTCTTCATCTCAGACTGCAGTAAGAAAACTGCTCAGGACCCAGCATCAAATCAAGCAGACTTCAGCAGCAGTCTGCCCATTACTTACATTTTCCAACACCAATCTTCGTATCTCCTGATTTTCTTGTACAAGCTGTACAATGCCAGTTAATTGCCTGTCTGACGTAGTCTCCTTAGCATATAAAATCTCTCCGTGTCTTCTTTTTTTTCACCCCCTTCCGCAGTGCGTTATGAAAGGAACTTTGAAATAGAATTATGGAAGCAAGCAACAACCAAATAGGTCACAATTGGAGCCTTTTCAGACAGAAAGGGGCAGGATGAAATCAGTGACAAGGTAAATGCTCTCCTCATAAAAGGGAGATTTTTAAGACATTAAATAAATGAATTACATAATGAAAGTACTTTATATACATATGTATACACACATATACACACATACACTTTATGTGAATTTTTGAGAAGTGATATGCAGCTACCTAACTTTGCTAAATAAATGACCTAATTCTTCTCCTCTGAGAGGCTAAAGCCTGTCTGGAAACAGGTCTTGCACAGTGGGAATCTCAGGTTGGGAACCCAAACCCCTCTGGTACCAAGACAGCAGTCAGTGAGTGCTATATTGACCATAAGTTACATATAGACCATAAGTATGGACAATACATAACTACTGATGATTGGCAAAGATCTGAGTTAAAAAGCTGAAGAGAATAAATATAAGGATAGATGGATATGGGTTCTCATCTTGGAAATAAGCAAAGCTTCCACAAAAGAATGCTAAGCATATCAGTATTCACCAAACTGAAGCCACAGAATATTCTTAAAAAAATAATAATAATAATAATAAAAAAATCAATAGGCAAAACAGGAATAGTTCTGTGATAGCCAGAATCATTTGTTTTCCTTAGGGGAAAAAATAAATAAATGATGTAGGATGCAACACACCAAAAAGTAAATTACAACTTGGTTGAAGAAATTCAATATGCAGCTTTTGATTATATCTATATTTTATTAGCAAATAGCCAATTTACTGCTGTTGAAAATATGAAAACAAAACATGACAGAATAGTCCTGATTCTTAGCCAGGCTTGAGACTTTGGGCAGATGGAGAGACGGAGCCTTAGAAGAAGCTCAAGACAAAGAATGTTGGATAGGGTTCCAAATATTGCACTTTTGGCAACAGTCTCTACTTGATAGTGAAACATAAAGACCTCTTGACTTGATCCCATGGAGATTCTGATCTCCATCACTGGGGCACTGTGAAGGACCAAGAGCATAGGGAACTTCCTAAGCCGGAAACACATCGACATGCATTGTATGGCACTGCTCTGGGAGGAGACTGCAAAGCCTGGCAGCCACCCAGGGAATATAAGGATTCTGCCAAAAAGAGCCATGCTGGCTACAACAATACAGACTGCAACTTCTATTTGGCCTTCAAGCTTCCCACGCAGAGGTTATCCCAGAGGGGAGAAGGAATGGCTTTTACTGGGAATGACATGCCAAAGTTGAGAAGGAACACAGAATCATAGAACTATTTGAGCTGGAAGGGATCCTTAAAGACCATCTAGTCCAAATCCTCTGCAAGGAACAGGGACACCTACAGCTCCTCCAGGTGCTCAGAGCTCCACCCAACCTGACCCTGAGTGCCTCCAGGGATGGGGCATCCTCTGCTTCTCTGGGCAACCTGTAAGCTAGCAGCAAACTATTGTTGGCCATCAACTCATGAGTGCAGCTGTTGCTTAAATAAAGATGATGCACATCAATGGTACATCACTGCAACCCACCTGTTCTGGTTCAATAAAACATTTTATTAATTCCTAAACTGGTTTTCTCACTCTGCTGTTTCTGATTTTTATCTGAAGAAAGAGGAGGATTTACAGAAGCCCTATGACTGGTTAGACAGCAAGACTGTTTAATGGCTTATATCACCGCTCTAAAAATCTAGAATTCATTTCAAGCCACAAGAAAGCAGGAAGATACATGTCAGCTTACAGAAAATTACGCATGCATGTATTCTGAAATCCTGAAATGCCCTTTTTTTGCTTCAAGTAATGAAGGAAATGGTAAAAAAAAAAAAAGAAAGAAAGAAAGGAAGGAAAAAAAAAAGGATGCTACAAAGAGGAAAAAATGTCAAAATCTCATGATCAAAATATTTTAAGGAGTGACAGAGCACCCTAATTATCATTACAGCATGTGTGAGTCCAAGTAAAGAAAAACCTACGCTTGAATGGGGAGACCTCAAAGCTTCACTCAAGACAGGCATCTCTGCTACCCTCACCAGTAAACAGGGCCATTGAAGTGAGCTCATCTTTGAAAAGGTGTCAAGGAACACTCACCAGAAAAAAACCACCAAACTAAATAACATAAAACATATGGGTGACTATACAGTCCTCTAATTCTCTATGCCAGCAAACACAAGGAAGGAGCGAAGGAGGGGGATTCTTCATTACTTCTGTTCAGGGCCTTGGAAACATGAAGTAATTACACACCATGGAGGTGTTTTGCTCAGCAGAAGCCAACTGAAGGAACTGGGATTTTTCATATATTGTGGTCACGGCACGCAGAAAGCCATCAGATCTGATCAGAGAAAGCAGAAGATGCCACAAAGTCTCCTTTGCAGAACTGGAAACTTGAGAGTAACAATCAATCAGTAGTACTCTGTATTCATTGGTAAAAAAAATAGATTATCTGCACCTTTCTGAGAATTAAGTACCTCATAGTAAGATTCTGTCATTTACTGAGCAGGAACTTGCTGAAAACCAGCCCCAAACCTCCTGAAATTGCTCAGCACCAGCCCCACATGAAAGGCTTAGAAATGAGATGTTCTGAATTCTGAACTTTTCCTTCCCTCATGGCTGCAGAAGAAACTCCCATCCACTTGGGATTCACACTGCACACTCCTCCCCTGGACACATCAGTTTTTATTTTTCCCCAGAGAGAAAGAGAAAGCTGGTGCCTTATTTTTTAAAGCACGCATGGAAAAAGAGCAACAAGAAAAACTGGATCTCATCTGTGTTTTAGGCATGCTCTTAACCTCTTTTCCAGTTCAATCCCTCACTGATTTCGGTTGACATTTAGAAATACTTTTCTTCCTAGATCCTCATCGTCCTTGGCCATGTAGAAAGCCTTGTGTATCTCAGTCCTACCAGACCTGGTGCTTATAAATGTCTAAGTACTGCTGAACTCACATAACTCACTCATGATACAACTTACTTATTTCTAGCGGCAGCAAAGTCGATAGCACTTGAGGATCTTGCCTTCAAAAATCTCATCTCAGCACTATGGTATTGCATCTTCCCATTTTGCCTATGGCCCCCCATTCTGAGTACATGAAAATAATAGTTACAAGCGTCAGTCATTTATCTGAGCGAATTTAAAAATAATTCAAGGGGCAGAATTAATCAGTACAACAACATGTGCCTGAAGCCATGCTCTGAGTGTTTTGCTTCCAAAGAAATGGATAGATAGAAGCAAGGGACTACTCACAAATCTGTTATTTCTGATGGCAGTGGATACTCCCAAGTCAAAATCACTCAGCTATCCTTCCCCCAAAAAAGCAATCTCCCAAATGTTTTCTTAACTAAATGTCAGAATAATTTGGAGTTGATTTGCTGAATAAAAACAAACCAGGTTAGGACACTATTATGATATCGTTATTACAAGAGCTGTTAGCAGTACTGACAGTCTGGTTTTTCCTTACCATTAGGTGTGTGCTGGATCGTCCAGTTGAGTTTATGGCAACAGGATTAAAGGAGAGATGTCACTATGCTGGCACTAAGCCCATGTTAGAGTCTTGACCCTATTTCTGAACAATACCTCATCTTTAGCTTTTAGAAGTATTGGAAGGGGAGCCCTCTGTGCCAAAAACAAACAAACGAACAAAAAAAAAAAAACCACCAAAAACCACCAAAAAACATCAACAGAAAGCAGTGTATTTTTTCCACACAAGAGCTCATTATTGATTAAATATATTTAGAAAAAAAAATTTATAAAATAAGCCATGGCCTGGCACGTAGCTGACCAGCTGTTTGTACTGTGTGTGTAAGGCTCCCAAAGGACCTTGCAGTCAAAGAAACCAACGTTGATATCATGCTCAGAATTACAGGCAAGGCATGATTTAACCTTGCCTGCTTTATCTACATCTGCCTTCCACTCCACACAGAGATTCATAAATCTTCTGTACGCTGATATCAGGTTTTTTTCCAGCCCTTATTCCCTTGGTTCAAAAGGATTGGCTTGGGTAGTCTAACCTTTCAAAAAACATAAATAAATAAAAATCTATCCTATTTCCCAATTCACATAAGCATCCTTTCTTGCTCCAAACAGGCTCTCTCAGCAACATCAAGACTGAAGCACGAACATCAATCTAAGTCCCCTGCCACAATTACTCTGATCCAAATAACCCAAACTTTTCCAAAACCCAAATTCTTTGAAAATAAACCAGTCATTTTGATCTGAGATCTTATTATAGATAAAGTGATGTGAGGTATGCTGATCTCATTGTAGTACTCAGCCCTTCATCCTGACTCTAAAGAAAAGCCTGAACCTTAGGAAATAGCAGGCAAGAAATTAATACTATAATTATTTCCATCTTTACTTACCCATGCAGACAACACATAATAAAGTGGACAAGGCTGACGCTACAAATGAAATGCAATTTGAGACAAAGATGGCTAAGTTACTTATGTGAGGTACTTACATGAGTACCAGGTGTCTAAACTGCTATAGTCAACAAGGATCTAGTAAAAAAAGCTTATGGAATATAAGAAGCAAATGAAAGAGAAACTGGCTTACAGTGAGCTTACAACAGGCTTCCTCACGCTGACTGTGCACTATTGATTATAATCACAGTTTAGGTAGGATGAATCCAATTCAGCTAAGTGAAGACAGCCACAATCACTTGAGATGTCCCAGGACCTCCAAGATGTATTGCTGTTGGTAGCAGACGCAGCACATGACCTGCTGGAAATTCATATCCTCATGGTACAGCATCTGGAAGGATATCTGGCACATCTTGTGTAGCATCACTATACCAAAACCCTGCCCCTAGATTACATTTGAACTGAAATTACACACACAAACGTTGGTGTTGTAATCCATAAACAGAGTCCTATCCTTAAAGATAATCTTACATCAATTGTCCAGTTAGAACGATACACTGCAGTTTCTGAGGATTCATGTAATTATCCCTGCATTGTTCTGATGGTATTTTTCCATCCTGGAGTGGAAACTGGAACATCTCTGTAGCAATATGGGCTATAAACTTGAGCATTATTTTATTTTTATATTTCTTTAGTAAATGAAATTGGAAAATGCATGAAATTTCATGCTTGGCAATGTTGTTACAATGATAGTTAGGAGAGCTGTTAGAACACAGCTAACCATCTAGACAAAAAATGGACATTCCTTCTCATTTATACATCAGAACAAAGCTGCCTTTTCAGTGACGCAACACCATATCTTTCCCAGTCATCAAATAAACCCATTTTTGGCAAACACCGTAACTTGAACTCTGTGGAACCACTGACAAGCATGTGCAGACTGGCTTCCAGGCACCTCAAGGGGCAGAAGACACCTTTTGCACAATACAAGATCAGTCTATGTCCTTGCTTTGACAATGCTTACCTGCAATCATCGTACTTCAGTGTGTGGGTGCATCTGACTGCTTCTGCAAAGGACGGCTATCTCCCATCTGAATGCAGTCATCATATGAACAGCACTACAATCTTTGTTAACTTGCTAAGACTGTGAACAAAGGTGGTTAGACTTCTTTGTAATTTGCTAGATTTCCCCTAACTCTTCACAATTTCTGTTGCCAAAGAATGAGATGATATGGAAGTGTCAGCTTTTAGATAAAATTCTGATTTCTTTTTTCTTCTGGATCATCTCTACATCAAAACCCAAATCTAATAAGCGCTTACAAGAAAGTGAGAAGAAAGGAGTTTTCAAGAAATACTAAGATATTTGTGATAATATCTCTACAAACTGTATTTTAAAGGGCTGGAAGACCCACTTTTCTGCAACCATTAAGATTTTAAGCACTAGAAAGCACAGTTTTTCCTTACTGGGTCCTAAAATCAACTTCACACACAGAAAAAGCTTTAGGGGCAATTCTTCTATCAGCACACAAGAAATTTAAATATGCTTCTTCTGCTGACATCACCAGTATTTAGACATAGACTTCCCTCCTGCAGTTACAATAAGTGAACAAGCAAACCAATAAAATTTCGCCTCTTCCAGCTAGCCTACGTCAGCTGTAAACTGGAATTTTTCAGATGCAAAATGTATGCTGTAAAAAATAATGAAGCTACAGAAGGAGAGTACCTGAGAAAGGCCATTGGAGGTGACTTAAAGCTATATTTGACAGCAAAATATTGTATCTGAGGTATTTTGATCATCATACTATGATGGTGCACCGCATTGATTACTTTCCATTAAAGTAATAAAAAAGCACTGAAGTTTTCTATTGCCTTGAGAAGGGGGAAGGGAGGGAAGGAACCCAAACACTTGAAACACTGCCATGAATTTGAGGGTCCCAAACCAGTTTCTTGCTTTTCTCCGTTCTTGGCTAACATCTTTACGTGCTCTACAATGACCACATGTGGCTCCAAATTTTAAGTGCAAATTCTGAGCCGTGGCTCAAAATACCTTCCCTATAGCTCATGCTGTAGTGACCAGAAACCATCACTACCTCTTCAGAGCACTGTGTAAAGATAACTGTGTTTCAACCAGAATCAGCCCTGCAGCATCCATGAGTTGTATACATCACATCAGCACTGTATTCAGGTCTACTAACAATGTGAATGTCCTTTATCTGCAACACTCATAAAATGGTGAAGAAAAAGCTTCAAATTGTTATTACTACTGAAAGCAAATCTATCAAGCTTTATTCACAAAAACTAAATTAATTTCTTTGTAATGTGGAAAGGAGACACAGGAAGGAAGCAAGAATAAACCCCAAATAAAGGAGTGGAAGATGCTCTGTAGCCTTTGGGAGTATCAAGATAACAGAGCACACACAGAGAAGAAAATATGAAAATACAGAGCACACACAGAGGAGAACCTGGAAAAACCAGGGGCAGTCCTGAGCCCAGTGGAAGATCCATAACAATAACAATTGTCTACACTTCCAGTGACTGAAAAACTTTGGCAGCCTCTGTGCTGGCAGACTAATCGTGCCACAGGGGGTCAGACAAGAGGACAGGCAACACAGCATGTCAAGCAAAATGTGTTACAGTGCATGCTTTCATTGAGCTCCAGACACAACCATGATATAAGCCTCATGGCAATCAATGGGATCACACACAGAATCATAGAATCATAGAATTACTCAGGTTGGAAGGGACCTCAAGGATCATCAAGTCCAACCGCAGCCTAACCATAGTACCCTAACTCTAACTACCCTCTGCTAAATCATGTCCCTGAGCACCACGTCCAAAAGGCTCTTAAACACTCCCAGGGATGAAATCGGTGCTGAAGAGCAAAACATCAGGAGTAACGTCCTTAGTTTGAGAGATAACCGTAAACCAGTGAACAAATTTTAAAATGGATGCTCTTTGATGCAGGAAATAATACTGTGCTCTCTGGCTGCAAAGTAAGATTGAATCCCAATATGCAACCAGTGCTCCTAGGGTGTGCACAATAGAAGGAACACTGAAGTGAGTCCTGCAGCTGGACTTTTCCTGAACATGTTTCATTTGAAAACCATCTGATCTTCAGCTTCAGAGAACAGTTAAAGCAGTGGCAAAGGCTCTGTGTGAGGTCACTATCTAGCAAAGTCTTACTTGAATAAGAAAACCTGCACTAGAAACCTGCAAGTACAGGGATGTTGGAATGCTAAGGGGAAGTCCAAGGAGAGTCAAAAGCCTAAAAGCATAAACTAATACATCAAGGTGGGGGAGATGAGGAAGCGCATTATATCTGCTGCCCTAAGTAGCAGTAAATTAGCAGCTGTGTGCACACATCTGTCTGCCATAATTTATACCTCCTCCTAGAATTCCAATTTGAGATACCATCTGCAATTAAGCAAGCTATGTGACCTCAAAACGTTGATGTTCTGTTCCTTTTCAAGTTGCAGGCAGAGATAGGAGGACTCCAGCACCTGGCACATTCATTAGCCCCCAAACTTCCCTCTGGGGCTCTCATTGATGACGAGCCTTGCCGCTGCTGCACCATATTTCATTCTACCCACTTGAAGACACAACACCTAGAAAGTGCTGTATATGCTGTGTTTCTCAACCCCACCATTTCATAATTTTAACAAGCTCGTCTTCAGATTTTAAACACAATGACATAAGGTGAACAGACAGAATGGGAATTCCACTCAGTGGGTCACAAAGTTGTTATCCTCCACCAAAGAGCTGGCAGATCATGCAAAGGAAGTGCTCATTCATGTTTTTGGCAACCCTGCTCATGGCAGGGGGTTGGAATGGAATGATCTTTGAGGTCCCTTCCAACCCAAGCCATCCTGTGATTCTATGATTTTTTGCCAACAGAAAAAAAAAGAAAAAAAAAAAAAAGAAAAAAACCCAACACATAAAATGTGCGCATAAAGCATTTGTCCCAGTCTTGGTACAGAGCAGTTAACACTGACTGCTTTGATTTCGTTGTAGACACCCAAGACCATTCCTAAACAGGCTGCATGTTTTCTTGATGACAGCAGTGTCATCTGCATTTGGCCTCGAAAAATCAACTGGAATCTATAATAAAGTGACAATACAAAAATATAAAGCTAAACTCATTCGGCCAACAACCTAGCAGAACTCAGGGCTTAATCCATGAATTGAGACATTTCCCTTGAGTGCTATCAAAAGCCTTTACACCAAACTTTGTCTCTGGCAGCACCATGAATTACAAATCAGACCTTCCTGTACCTATGTAAATGCATGCTTCTTTCTCAGCGCCGGCTGATATTCAACCCAGTTCATCCACTAATTTAGTTTGATGACCAGCCCATTGGTCTTGCTACTATAAATTAACAGCACCATTTTCACACAGTTTCTAGCTATCTAAATGCCTGAAAACATGATTTTGTTTTAGCACACATCACACTAAGATTTTGCTAGAAATTTCAAGTAATCAGTTCTAGTCAATAAAAAAGTTAATATGAAGTGGTTTACAGTTATGTGACATTGGCACTTGCACATTTGCCCTGTCCTACACCAGTCAAAAAGCCATTGCAGATTCCAGTTATAGCACTCACAGCTCTGGCTGCTTTTTCAGAACACCAACTGTTAGTTAATTTTGTTAGCATAAGCACCCAATAAAATTTTATGGTGTGTTCAGCTCTCATTAAAGATGAAAAACAGCAGCCCAAAGCAGCACCCACAAATAAACCCGTTGCAGGATAGCTCTGGTGTCACGGATCCCCAGAGCTCATTCAGATTCAGAGCTTGAGGCTGACTGTGCCAGAGGGCACTGAAGAGACGGAGAACAAAACCCCCCACACTGCTGGAATCCCTCAAGCTCTGCACAGCCCTGCCATAATGCTTCTGGCAAGCATTTGTTGGTGAAAGGACAGTCCTTCTCCAGATCTTTCCTCATGGTCTCTCCAAACCCTGAAAACAACAGATGTTCCAGGCTAATTATACTCTTGCTGGTGCACACTTGCACAACACTACAACCAACCCTGCTCCTTTTACTCCCCATCACCAGAAAGAAAACCAAGAGAAGTAGTAGCATCGATAAGCACTGCAGGAACTCTTTCACAGGTTCTATCCCACCATTGCATTCTCTCCAACTGGGGAAAACATCACCCCTACCAGTAGGTTTTTGATCAGCACTCAATTTATAAAGTCAGCCCGGTCATCTCCCTTTGCCTTCATATCCTTCCAAGTGACACTTGGAGACTTCCATTGAAATTTTTGCCATCTCCCTGGCAAAATTTTCTATTAATGGAAACTTTACAGGACAGCTGACTCTAGGATGGACCAAAGAAGCTCTCAAGGGAATATGTCTGGAATTACTGACGAAATCATCCGATGTACAGGGAGAACTACAGGGAAAGCAGATTTCATTGTCTGAAATAATGTGAGTTACAGTCAAGAATTTCCCACAGTCGGTACTCATAAAATCCTTAATGCTTCGCTGCTTTAAAGTTTTAGGAATTTCTGAAGTCTTTCCATTTATCCCAACAGAAGCAGAAGCTCTCTCAGTAACTCAGCACTTCCACCATACGCTGTCAACTGAAATCTTACAGTTTACAAAAAAGAGAGAAAATGTGACAAAAACAGTTTCAAACACTCCCCCTGAAGTTCCCTAGCATTTTTTTGTTGTTGTTCTTGATTTACAGTTCACGTTTCTCAGTTTTGTCAGGCTTTGCCTTCTGCTGCTGCTTTGTGAGAAATCCCACACAAAGGATAAAGGAGTTGGAGGGTCTCTAAAAACTGATAAAGTGTTGAACCAACACTACGCAGCTCAACCCCACGTGAAAACAAATGCTACTCCACGAGCAGTCAAAACAACTCCTAGAATCCTAGTGGCAAAGTCTACACATTACCGAAGTCAACCCATTTCTCCCCTTTCAATTGACCCCAGCTCTCCCCTGCCAACACCTACAGCGGGCAAAGGGATAACATATTTTGTAGGGAGGGATATCCTTGTGGGATGTCATCAGCACATGCATTAATTGGCTCTTAAGTGCACAATGGCTAGTTTTGCTTTCTTTTTCCATGTCAGAGAAACTCACTGGCAGGCTATCTTCTCTAACTGTTTTCACTGAATTTAAGATCATTATTATGCTACGCTTGTAAAGTTTGGTAGGTTGTACTCAGCAGCTTAATTCTCTGTATAATTAAAGTGATTCTCCCCTTCTCACAGATTTTTGCCTCTATTGTTAACTTAAATTCTAAGCTCTCTGAAGGAAGAACTGTTTCTGCTTCCATAGGGTTAGAGCACCCAGCAGGAGTAACTCTTGATCTTAGCTGGGACGCTTATGCAATGCTATATTAGACTACTCTAAAGACTGATGTTTTGAGATGAAAATATGACTTCTTAAGGAATCACCCTTTAAGTAGAGCTGGATTTTGAAGACAGCTGACTGGTCATTCTATAAAACCCTAGCAGCCATGCCAGGTCCTACTTTAACACCTATTAGGTGCAGAAGTCAACTTCACATTCCTCATCGAGTATTAAATTGGACAACTCATAAATATACTCCACAGTTGTGCTCATGCATGGTAACTTGGCACACACAGTGAAAATCAGTGTGCAAGTAAAATGTGCAAGAACTTGTTTCTGCTTCAGCAATAACACACAGGAGCTACAACAGCTTCCTTATCTGTATTTTCTGCATCCAGAAGTGCTAAAACACTACTGCTCTATTGCTTTCATAATTTTAGAGGTATTGAATCTCCACAATTAAACCAAAATAAGTAAGTAGTAGTAATTCAACTGAAATGAGAAAATTTCAAATAGGTGCAATCATTCACATAAAAGAGAGTTAGGTTCATCAAGTGCAGATGCAATAATGTCCTATTAAAGAACAGTTTGAAGAATAAGCTACTATAAAAAAACAAACTCTTTAATATCGTGTTTAAAGGGCATTACTGACATTTGACCACAACTGTATGAGCCGCCCCTTAAGATCAGGGCAACAACAAAAATATCACACGCAAAATAGACAGTTTCTTTTTCTTACAGGTTAACATTGCTTTTCACAAAATAATGGGAGAGCAAGCAGAGGTAAAATCCAGTTCAGCTTACTTTCACATATTTTACTTTTACAAAGAATTAAAATTACTTCATTGAGCTGTTTTCCTATCTACTTTCTTGCGTACTGAAATTGATAATTAGTACAATTGTCTCTCCTTTAAAAGGAAAAAAAAACACAAAACTAAAAGCAAAACAAAACCTCTATCCAAGTGATTTGCTGCTATCCTCAGGCATTCATTAGTGCTGATTAAAAATCAAGTTACAGTTACTCAGGCAGATGTCCCAACCTCAATACTTTGATTCAGTGAGCTTTTCTTAAGGTGTAGGCATACTTTAAGCCAAGAGAGGAAGAGTGATAGCTTATCATCTGTTGTAGCATAAAACGTGCCCTTTAAGACACAGCTAGGAAAGCCGTGATGGAAACACACACTAGTTGTTCAGTTTTAACACAGTGTTGTTTCTTTTTACTATATAGTCTGAGTGGTTCCTATCACTCCTGTTGGGAGAAGAAAACACTCATCTCCTACCCACCCACTGGGATGTGAATCAGGAATAAGTTAAAGCCTAGATCCATGAAAAGATGTAAATGTCTAACAAAACATCACTGCAATTTAGGTAGTGAAATGAAAGCATTACCCTCAGAACACATGCAGGCTATTTCAGTACTCATTGCTGACGCAATGCTGGGGCCGCATCTTGTTTACTGGTGTACACCAAAGAAGCTGCACCCATATCTGATGGGACAACAGGAGACCTGACACGGAAGATTCATACTGTGTCCAAGACAGCTCCACGCAAAACAGCTACCACAACTACATTCATTCAAAGATACAGTCAGAGAGAAGTCAGAAGAGATGGAATCGGCAGCAGCAGCGTAGTGCCAACCCGCAAGCACAAATCTACAGATGAGGCTGCTGCAGGAAGCTGGGGGATTCAAACCTCACCCTGCAGATTGTGCATAGCTGCCAAAGGTTTGGATAAATGCATTTTTGTACAAAGCAAAGAGATGGTGCATCCTTCTGTCCCCGGGAGGCATCGAGGCTTTCCACCTCCATCCCCTCACTGAAGAACAGGCACTGGCCCATCTCCAGGAGGGCAGACAGGAATGTTCCTGCTGTGGAGCAGCCAGTCTCCTGCTACCTACTGCAGTTTCCCAAAGGATAGGAGCTCGTGAGGCTCTGAATCCCCATCACCACTTAAAATGACACCAGATCCACAAATCCTGCTCTCTGGGATACCTCCTTGCTCACTGTACACAGATGGGCTCCAACCCAGAAATTACTCCTTTCTAAAGAAAGAAATGACACCCAATGTTTTCTTTAGACTTTCCTCCCTCGAGATGGATGAAATTCAGAGTCTCAATATGAGACAAATTTCTTCCCACAGCACCTACTTTGGTAAATAATCTAAGAAGTAAAATTTAAGACAGCTTCTGTGTCTCATATTGGCTGGCACGGGGCTCCGCACTGCTGAATGAAAGCCAAGAGCCAGGAACTGCACTGTGCAGTGTTGAAGCGCCTGAGCCCCCATATGGAGCTAGCCCTTGTTAAATCCTTCAAGAAACCTGTCAAAAGGAGACAACTGGGAACTGACCCCCAAATTCTTATGCCTGTATCTAAATAAGTGAACCATCTTTCCAAAAAAGTCTTATTCCTTAGAGCCGAAGCCTCCTCTTAGCCCACACAAGAGGAGTGGCTGGTTTTGTGTAGACTCCCAGCAATGTAAGGCTCACTACCCCAGGCACCCAAACATGACAGAAACGTTCCCACAACAAAGCTTTTCATTATAGCATTGGGGCGAATCCATTTGCCTTCCTCCCACAAATTGTCTTAGGAAAGGCAACGGGATTAGTCATAGGCAGGAGAAAAGAGCATTGGAAGCCGTATATACACAAACTACTTCTCCACGTAGTTCCGTCTAATCAACAAATTGCGATCTCTCAGTAGCAATATATATATATATGTTTCAGTAGTTATGCATTACTACAGTTTGGCATTATAGTCAGGCTATTTACTTAAGGCCCTTAATAGTATCCCTCTTTTTAGAACGTTGCCTCTACTGCTCATTGCATCTGAGCAGAGCCGTAAATCCTGCAGAGGGAAGTTGGAGTCTGAGTGCTTATTGCCTACTGAGATGAAAAATCAGTGAAGCCAGGAAGAGTGACCTTGCCCCCGTGACTTGGCAATTGCTGCCCTTCAGATGACACACAGTGCCAATGTATTTTGGAGGGGAGGAGAGAAAAAACAACCAAAAAAACCCCACCTTATGTCATGAACAGAGAAAATAACAATGTTTGTACTCACAATGGATTTCCAACCCACAGTATTGGCACAACCCAATCCCTCTTGCGAACACCCCAGCTCTCACACATCACTGCTGATCTCCTACCAACAACTTCCACTTCTTCTGGGAGTTTATTCCGCACTCATTCCTTTCTCCCATTCACTCCCAGTCTTTAAACAGTCCTCAGTGTTTTTTATATCCAAGCGCTGAGTGAGCTAATGCGAAAGTGCAAGAAAAGAAGGTAAGGGCAGATTTCCCCCTGCTTCTTCCCCTGCTCAGGTATCAAATAGTTACTCTTCTCTACTAAGCAACCGACTTTCATGACACTTGTAGAAAGTCAATGTTTGCAACACTTTTATTCTGTCAGTTTTGATTAAAACTGGCCAACGAGTTAAGAAGTTAAGAGATCAGGAAGGTCAGAAAAGTTCTGTGTGTTTTGTTGCTTTTTAATATCTGGTTTTCTGGGGGGAAAAATAAAGTCTCACAAGCATTTCCATGCTTCAGAAGTCAGTGTGACAAAACACTCCTTCATTCTGCCTCTTTTCTAGTCTACTACATTGGGGTCTTCTTTGATTTTCAGCCCTGTTTTATACAGCTCCATTTCAGAACTCTTCCTGGAATCAGTCGTGCATGGAGCTTTCTATGTTTTAATTAAAAAACCTGAAACCATCAATCATGTCAATCTTCTGACTTGAAAAAAATACATTTATTTCCAATGGAAAAACATGCATTTCCTACAGCATCCGAAAATAAAATGAGGATGCCTTCAAGACGACGACAAACGTACCAATTATCATGTGCTAAGAATACAACCATTTTAGCCCCATCCCCTCCTTGTGCATTAAAGCATTAGGTTAGCAGCTTGATAAAATAAATTATCACTGATACTCAGCAACATTTGCTATTCAACCCAAAACTCAAACAAAACCAATACGTACAAAGAAAGGAGGTTCAGCTTTGAAATTACAGGCAAGATCCATGGAGGACCTCCAATTTCAGGCTCTCTGATTATGCAAAGTGCTCATGAATGGGTTTAACTTGAAATATATGATTAGTCATGGAGCTAAGTAAACAGTTTCAGCAGACTCATCTGAACTGTTTGTGTACTTCCACAGCCCTCATCACGCAGCATCTTTTAGTACTCATGCAGATGCACGATTAATGGGTTTAATCCTTAAAAGATCAGATGATAAAAGGAGCAATGACTGAATTCATTTTACAGGAGAGGTGCGATATAAATCTGTGTGGCTCAGCCTGCAAACTTGCAGGAAATGGGTATGCACTGACTAGGCACAAAGTTACCAACCAGGTGAGCAGCAGCACTGGCATTTCAAACAATAACATGACATCAAGCCCAGAAGATGGAACAGGAAGTCCGTGTTAAGTGATAAAATAAAAGAAGCTACCACAGCACCACTTCCTGCAAACCATACATTTTGCATTCCTTTAAGGTGCATCCCATTAGCCAGCACAGAAACACACCTCACGACAAAATGCAGTTTTTGACATCCTTGGAGAAAAGAGATAAGTAAGTCAATAAATAATACCCCACCAAAGAGAAACACAAACAGCAAAACACGCTTTGAAGAGCTGCAGAAGCAGCATCAATAGAAATGCCTACAAGAAGGCACAAACCCACACAACTCCCATTTAATGTTACAGGGTAGCACTGTCATCTAGGTAAATGCAAGGGCCATGCTTGTTAGTACCAGAAGAAAAACAAACAGTGCAAATTTGACTGGAATCAGGTGTGAGGACCCAATTACATCTTGGTCGCATTCAGCTGAGTGCACAATCAGGTGCTCTATCCCAGCTATTTATGTTTTCCATCTGCTGGCTAGGCAAACGCACCGTGGCAAGAAGTGAACACGGCAGCTCTACCTGATCCCGCACAACACACCAGCACTAATCTTTCCCTTCAAAGCATTTTAACCCGTTTGAAGCGGGAGCGCAAGTTCGGAGCGTTCCAGCGCTTGGGACCGCGAGGCCGCAGCATCTTTAGTCCCTACAAAGCCGGTCATCACCTCCCCGAGCCACAGCCCCGAAGGGGTGAACCGGGGTGCCAAGAAGGAACGCTGAAGTTGGCCAAGTGCTGGGATGGAGGGGAGAGGGGGGGACTGCCGCTCCGGCTTTGGGGGAAACGCTCCCGGCTACGGGTTTAGGGACGGAAGAAAGGGGAGCCGGGCAGCCCCGCTTACCTTGGGCCCCTTGCCGCTGGAGCAGCGCACGTTGTTGGACACCCCGGCCGTCTGGTTCATGCTGGGGCCGGGCAGGAAAGTTGTGCCGCGGAGGGGTTGGAGAAGGCGGGCTGCCCCCGCAGCGGAACTTCGCCCCCGGGCTCGGGGCTCTGCGCGCCGGCTGCGCTCCCGGCTTCCCCGCTCCAAAGCAAACCCTAAAACAACCCGCGGCCGCCGGCTCCGCTTCCTCCCCCGCCCTCCAAAGCAGAGGCGAGGCGAGCCCGGTCTGCCCGCCCCCCGCGCTCCGGGGCCGCCGCGGCAGCGGGGAGGGAGGGAACGGCCCCGCACGGTTCGGTTCGGTTCGGCCTCTCTCCCCGGGGCGCGCTGTCCCGCAGCCCGGCCTCACCCAGCACTCCCCCTCCGCAGCGCTCTCACTTCTCCGCCGTTCTTTTTTAACCCCCCTCCCTTCCTCCAGCGTGGGAAATCGCGTTAAAAGCCGGCAAGCCTTCCACTTGGGCTCGGTTCTTTATTTTTTCTTTTTTTTTTTCCTCTAATTTTTGACCCCCTCCTCCAGCGCTTGGGGCAGTTAGAGCAGCTGTCTCCGGTGAAATGAAAGGGTGGCTGTGATGCGATGGAGAGATGTTTATTTACTCGCAAGCCTCGGGATTTAGGTCTTAGTATAATTCATGGAATTCTTCTTCCAGGTATGCTGGACCTAAATGGGGGCTGTATGACCTCCCCCACTTTGCTGATCCTAGAAACGTAGAGTACCCCTCTTTGGAAAGGACACATAAGGACCATCAAGTCCAGCTGTCTGCAGGCTCTGTCCCCCCCCACTCCATTCAGCCCACGAGGGCGAGTGCCGCCTCCTCTGTCACCGCAACAAAAACTTGTGTGAAAATCTGTTTGCAAAGTAGGGAAAAGAAGAAGAAACAACAAAACAAACTACAAACAACCCTACCTCTGAGTAAGAAAATCTGCCTAGCTATGATCGTGCACAATTTGTCTTATCAAATTGTGCGGTTTATGGGGTTTTTTTCCTCTTGGCAGTTCAACTATCCAAAGAGATCACTGAAGGGGTTGTTGAATGTTTTCATAACAGGCTTTAAAGCCTGTAGATACATGTTTCCCAGGTGTGGCTTCTGTCAGGGAAGCACTTGGGCCATGCAGCAGTGCCTCAGGGAAACAAGTGGTTGTATTGCTCCTCATGCACCAGAGCCAACACCGCTTTGGAGAAGCCCAACTCCTCCATTTCTGAGGGATACATACACCTCTATGTGCTTCAGTGGCTAAATCTTCTCACGGTGTGGCCAGGAGAGACCATCATGGAAGCTGATAGCAAAAGTGCAGTTAAAAGGTAAACTTCAAGCCAATGAACCTTCAAGCTCCCATGTAGCAGAGAGGCCCCAAAGCCTCAGCATGTTGCCAGCACCCTCCCCCTGCAGCAGCGGGGCACACTGTGTTGAGCAGATACCCAATGTCTGATTTGCTAAAAGAAATGAGTCCCCCCAGAGAGAAACCATCCTTTCAGAGCAGGCTTCCTTTCCAAATTGCTCTTCTACTGCAGCAACCACACTCTGCTCCTTGGTCTCTCGGTGTCTGCTCCCCTTTGCTTTACATCCCTCTGGTGGCTTTTACTTCTTGTACCAATTAGGAGTTGAAGTTTACTGCTCTGACTGCTTCATTCAGCGGCTTCTATATCTTCCTAACCAAGATGTTATAAATCCATTTATAGACTTTAAGTTGCATATTTGATGGGCCCCAGTGACATTATAGCCTCTCAGTAGTTTCTGCACTGCAGGCATCCCTGGAGTATTTGCAGTTGTACAAGGATGTGCAACACTTTCCAAAATCAGAGACAGGCAAGCAGAACTGCCCTTAGAGATATATGGCAAAGCCTTATGACCACTGCATGCAACAGGTGAAAAATCTGTTCTTCCATCTTGCCTTCCAAGCGAAACTCTAAAGGGAAATAAAGGAAATATATGCCTATATATGTATGCATAGGTGTATGTGCGTGTATTTAACTATTCCAGCTTACACATTCTCTTTGCACAACAAACACTTTGTATTATGAACTGATAATGGGAGCTTCACTCCAGGCTATTTCAGCTCAGTTTGGTTTTGAAGCATACGAGGATATGAAAGATATTACCCCACCACCCTTCCCAAGCAGTAAGCTCCTCTTCCCTCCACAGCCGGACTAGCAGAGCAGACAGAGAAGCTGTTTTCACTGTAGGGTACATTTTGTCTTATGCTCTGACAAGAGTGAGCCAGGGAAAGCCTCCTGCTCTCTCATTTTTCCACTTAATGCTTGCACAGAGCCCCACTTGCAGAAGTCCCCATTGTCCCCTAAAACCAAGACAGCACTGTACTTATAGCTTCCATTTGGGTTAGTAGGGAGAAAATATTTGCTTTCAGAGCAGTTGATATTTATTAACACTTGAAAAAAAGACTACTTAACGCGTAGTGGAAGTCAAGCCTTTGAAGTTTGTGAGAAGTTGATTCAACTGCAAGTTCTGTCCATTCCTATGTACATGATCTTGGAGAGAAAAAAAGTATAGCAACCATCTTCTGCCATCAGTGCCCTTTCTTCCCTGGGGAAGCTCCCACCTCTGCCCCTGGACTTACAGCTCCCTGAAAGCAGGATATACCCATCCTGCAGGTTCCAGCATCATTTGCCTGTTGCTTCAGCTGAGGCCTCCAAGTGCTGCAGAAAAACAAATGTGACATCATTAAAGTCTGTTCTCTCCGCAAACGTGTCTTTTATACACCTAAAAAAGAAGAGATAATGCCACGAACAGCACAAAGTTTTAAAGTGCATATGAGAAGAGCGTCTTATAGATTAGTATTCGTAGACTGTTCAGTGAAGTGTGAAGGAACAACAATATACTGTCATATAAGCTCCAGCATATAAACATCCTTTGGCATTTTACACTTTGAAAAGGATTATACATAAGCTGAGTTGAGAAGAGTATTAGGAAGGAATCTCAGTCATACTTTTTGGGAGCACTTCGTAAAGAGAGCTAATCTGTCTTTGGAGCTGAGCTAACGCTGTGCCAAATGGATACGGGGAAGTACACACAATAACGATTTAAGATTAAAAAAAAAAAACATCCAAAATTATGCCATAGAATTAAAGAATTTTAATGTGTTGAGAGTTCTCCAAATTCTTTGGATTCATACTTCGGAGACGAAGCCTGCAAAATACAAATAAGAGCTTTACGGATTTATCCTTTCTCCAAAAATTGAGACTTTTGGAGAAACAGCCAACGTCACAAATCTCACCATTAAACAGCACGACTGCTGACCATTAAATTCAACCAGCTTCAGGTTCCAGTTCAGGCTGAGATGAGGCTGTCTCTGAAATACAGCCCTATATTTATAAGTTATTTCTGTGAGCCTATTTGGATCTAAATTTGGGCTGTCGGGTGCGTGGTATCACAGCTCTGTGAACTCCAGGGGTGCTCAGGCTTTCACAGTAATATGGCAAAGATATAATGCTTCCGATTTCCTTCTCTGACGTTTGTACTTGGAAGCTCCTCAAGGCAGACTAAAACTTAACACCACTGCAATTTTTGACATCGTTTGTGACGTAACCAGAAGGGCACATCCATTTTGTATGAACTCGCACAAAAGTCAAAGGGTTGCAGAGAACACAAAGAGTCATCTGGGCAGAGAAGTGCGATTAAAAGTGTGGCATAAGGAAAATACTTAGAAAGACGAGTAGTAAACACGCAGCGAGCGCAGAGGAGAGCACAGGAGATGAGAAGGATGTGAAAATTGAGACCACGGAGTGCTAAGGAACACAGTTCTAAAAATCAATGCAAAGATGGATCAGGAATGAATGCAAAAAGCACAGCATGGGGAGGCTATAATTAGATGATTTAGTCATAGCCAGAAGCCTGACTGAGCTTTTTGAATCCACTGAAGTGGACACAGTTAATGCAGAGTTTGGCTTGATTGTTAAGAGTTCTTCCCATGACAGCAGCGCAGAGGAGGCTCACAACATCTTTTAGTCCCTATTAAGGCAATACAGGAAAAAATCCACCACTGCACACAGGTGACTCTCACCTCATGGAAAGAAATATACATTCAGACAAGGTTGAGCATCCCCTGCAGCAGTTGCACTTCTGGGAACCCTGATATGGCCGCAGCAAAACGCTGGAGAGAGGGAATAACCCCAGCCACACTGGGACCTGATCTGTCCAATCATGCTCTGCAGTGAGATCACAAGCAAGCAGTCTCCAAGTTCACTTTCCTCTTACTGCAGCCAGCAGCGAAGGAATTTAGTGATGGGGAAAAATAAGTAATACTGAAGCAAACATTAAATCACCCCTAAACAGTACGTGCTATGTGGAATACCAGGCTTTGTGAGTAGGAGGGGATCATAGAATCACTAAGATTGGAAGAGACCACTAAGGTCATCTGTTGACCCACCGCCACCATGCCCACTGAGCCGTGCTCCTCAGTGCCACATCTCCACACTTCTTCAACACCTCCAGGGACGATGACTCCACCACTTTCTTGGGTAGCCTGTGCCAATGTTTCATCACTCTTTACGAGCAAATATTTTTCCAAATACCCAATGTGAAGTGTCCAAGGATGTGTCCAAAGTCCCCCAAAACCTTGATCATGAACGGCCTCCTCCCAGCAGACTATCAGGACACATCCATGCTGACTGTAACTTCAGGTAAATGTCAAGCTGATGGTGCTAGCACAGAGCTCAGTGTGATACATTGTTCTTCCTTCTCGAAGTACAAACTTCACTCATTCAGAGCTAGCTCACAGCATCCCCACAGTCCCTCGAAGTCTGCACAGGTTGTAAATCTATTCCTGAAAGAAGTCAACCCAGTGAGAATCTGAGAAGTGAGAGTCACAAATCCACACTTTTTTGGTATTGTTCTCTCCCAGAGTGCTCACAACAGTTCTCATGGTAACCAAGCCTGTCCTGTCTCCTCAGTTACATTTCCCAGTTCTTCTTTTCTCTTCCCCATTATTCCTCCAAGACAAAATGGCAAAAGGGAGCTTATAAAGCAAGCAATTAATGGGACAGCAGCTGGGCTACTCAGCTTGCCCACAATATTGTCCCACCTTTCCCTGCCTACTCACCTCAGTCTGCCAATATCATTCAGGAGGAAGCAGTAGCTTGAGCCGAAGCATGGCATCTAGGATCCAAGCTGCACCAGAGCTGTAGGACCTCTGGAGCAAAGACAACGGCCTAGATTTGATTGAGGATTTCAATGGATCTGAAACACTCAGTTAGAAAACTGTTAATCTCAATTTTACGTTTGTGGCTCTGACAGGCTCATAAATTCAATGGGCTCAAGGGATACCCAGAAAGCCCACATGTACTTTGAGCCCGTCCAGCAAAGAAACCAGGGCTCATATCACTAGATAGCCCATGGCCAGGATGAACTTCATCTACAGAGTGCTGTTCAGTGCGTTTTCACGGTATGCCTGTGTTTTGTATCTCCTCCTGACGGCACTCTATTTTATATTATACAGCTGCTGGGTAAGCAGTCCTTTGGCCCAATATGTTAACGCTCCCAGGTGGATGCACCCTAACTATTAGGAACGTTTTAAGAATGACATTATTAAGTAATAATTTACTCATCTCATTTAGTCTATGAGGTCTCCTCATGGAGGAATGTTATTCGTCAGTACCACTCTAGCTCTCACTCTAATTTATTTATACTTAATGACTTTTCAAAGTCATCTCTCCACATTACTCTCCAGCTTAAGAACATAGATGGGATATTAAATCACATTGTGATATATGACATTACAGAAATCTTGCATAATTCATACAGATTATAAACATAAGGAAGATCATCCAAAAAAACCCTGCCATCGAGTGTTTTTCAGGCTACATGAGGACTATTAATTTAAAAAATGAATGGGAAAATTTCATTCACATCTCACCTTTGCAGAAGAAGCATGCTGTTTAAAGCAGCTGAAAGACTGACACTATTCATTTTCAGTACATGCATACCAATCTGGCTAAAGCACTGGTCCTACCTTCTGCAGATGGGTCAGAGAGGGATTTCTGCAATGATGCCATAATCCACAAAACAGTGCAATACTTTGGCCATGCACAGGGGTGGCACATTCAAAGAGCAACTCTGACTCTTGCACTGATCACTACTTAGATATTTTGAAACCTCAAGTCACCTTTGACAGCCATTAGGCTGTCATCCATAAAATCCATAAAAATGAAAAAAATAATGGTAGCAGGAATTACAGTCCATTTATATGGACTTCTCAGTTGCACTTCATCTCTCATGTTCTTCAGTGGTCATCATTCAGAGATGAAGTCACCAACACAGTATAGTGGCTGCAGTGCCTCTGTGAATCCTGAACATCAGAGAAGGATAAGGAGATTTGTGTCCACCAAATCAGAATTTTTGTAAGATTGAACAGTCTTTTCATATCATCATGTTAAGACTTTCCAAACAAAAATATTACAGTCCTGCCCACCTGCTATAAATATGATCTGTAGCGAGAGTGAGAGAAAATCTCTTGAGGTGAAAATACAGTATTTTTCCAAGGGTCCATTTTGATCAAAAATTCCCAAGAAGCCTTAGTTTTCATTTTTGTTTTTGGTGAACTACTTTTTAGCACGAAGAATGTGCAATACATGCAGTATCCCCAGGACAAGTAAAGCATTTGCTTAGATGTAAAAGGAATAAGGGGGAAAAAAAAGAAAAAAGGAAAAAAAAGGATGTTTTAAGCCAAGATTCTTGAAAACAGATGAGTTATTTTGAATGCTTCAGTTACTGGATGACTGGCCTAAAAGACCTTCCTCTTTTTCACAGTGTGGAACCATGAGCTTCTACTCCCTAAAATCACATGCCTTTAAGATGACTTTCATTAAGCTCCTCAAAATCAAATAGCTGCTTCTATTACATTTTAGCTGTTTATTTGGGCAACTTGCAGCAGGAATTAGAGTAGAGGACGGGCAAAATATGACCCATCAGCTGGTAGCATACACCTCTCATTTGTGAAATATATATTACTTATACCACAGCCCCACAGCAGCCACCTCCACCTGGGCTGTCACTTCTGATCTGAAGGGGCTTTACCCTTCCTTTCTCCTCCTGTTTGATTTTGAAGAGAATTTTCAGAATTGAAACTACCACAAATCCCTTCTAAGTCAAAATTCTAAGCCTGTAAAATTTGCTGTAAAACTGTCACGTGAAAGTTTGTAGATTTTCTAGAATCAGTGGTAGAAACCCTCTGTTAAGTCAATGTGAAGACTATCTGGGAACAGCTTCCAAGACACTCTCTTAAAAGTTCAAAACTTTACAAGAAAAGAATAAACAGTTAAAAGTTGAAGCTCCAGTATTGGAAAACAATGGTAGGATGTACAGAAACACAAATAACCCGGTGAAGTTCACATTAACCGGAGCTGCACAGAGACATTTAGACTCCCTTTTCATGGTGTCCTTCCTGAGCAATAGAGGCTTTGTCATCTCAATTTGGTACAGCTGACACCTATGTGAGGTGAGCCTGTGTGGAATATCCATTGTCCCTCATTCCACTGCTGTGGAACAATCCAACCCAGTGGCCTCAGCTTTGGGCTGAAGCCGTAAGCTAAGGTTCTGTCCTCACTGAGATCACCACAAGATCTACAGAAGTAAAAGAGCCTGAAAACATATTTCTAGAGAACACTGTAGCAGGCGTACGAAACTACACAGCACCGCATTATCAAACTATCACATTGTGTTTGAAGATATTGTCCAGGAATCCACTCTCTCTCCCATCTACTATTACTTAAGTATTTTACCTTGCACTTTTGGTATACATTACACTGACTTACACATAATTTACCTTATTATTAACCCCCACACAGACAACATCCGCAAAGCAGCAAGAAAAAAGTTATTGCTTACCACTGAGGCTTGAAAAGGGAAACAAAAACAGGAAGAACTCAGACAGGAGATGCATATTGGCAACCATCAGTGAAGCACTAAAGACTTAGCTAACATCAATGCTCTGCTTTGCAAAACAAGTCCATCTGGAGAAGAATAGTGATGACTGCTGCAACAGAAAAATCAGGAGTAAATGAGGTGTATTAATTTTGTACAGATAGAAAAAGCTTAGACAATTCTCCCTTCCCCCTTCAAGAACAGTGATCTATAGTTCAATTCTCAGTATAGGCAGCTCTGAAATTTCACAGCTGGTCTCAGAAGAGTTCAGACATAGCTTGTGGAGGCAAGGCTTAGCTATACATCCAATGGATATAACACCCTATGCACCTTATGGCCCCTATGTTCCTCATGAAGCCTGGTTTTAGCTGTACATTAGTTATGGTTTGAAGTTTGATATAATAAAGCTGTGATCACATTCTCGTCTCAGTCTCAGATCCCATCACTCAGATTCACCTGGGCAGTAGGCTGAACCTGAATCCCTCTTCCTCTGCCCTTCAGCTGTACTTACTGTATCATCCCAATGCTTCCCACCTGTGGTCAGAAATCTCCTATGGAAGACCTAACTCAAGCAGGAACAGATGTGTTGGCTGGCTCCAGCCCATGGCCCTCCAAAAACCTGAGGTTGCAATAAGCCCTCTGATTGTTTATGCCTCAGGCACAAAACATCAATGCAATAAGGTGACATCTTCAGGCACTCTGGGCTGCTTCAGAGCTACTAGTTTCTGGAAAGCCTACAGCCAAAGCCTATCAGGTGTCTCGGGCGAAGTGCTTTTGTAGAAGTATTCCCAAAGGACAAAACCTAAAAACAAAGCTGGTAACATGCCCTACCTAGCAGGGCATTTCAACCTCCAAGTCTACTACAGTTTAGCTGGTATAGTTGCTCTAAACTCTTGTGGGTTTTCGTTGTTGTTTTTTGTTGTTAGGATTTAGTGTAGTTGTTGTTGTTTAAGCTGGCTGTACTGTCTCTCCACGTGTAGTCACCTGTGGCATTGCTGTATGGGAACAACTTTTAGTTGCCTGGAAAAAAAGAAAATAATGATAATAAAAAGCAAGGCAGCCCACAGCAGGTACTTTCATGAGAATTCATAAGCAGTGAGAGAAAACTTTTGAGACAACAGATTACCCCTGCATCGTGGGCGTCAAATGAAGCAATCGCTGCTGTAGCATTTACCAGGTGAATTAATGGCATTGCTGTGCAAGCGTTAGCGCCTTTTCTAAGTTGTCCTCCCCTCCTGCATACTGGTGTCTTAATCAAAACATTCACAGAAATAAATTCTTCTGTACGGACTTTTAAATAAATTGTGAATCTTATAGGCAAACAGAAAACTTGACGAGAATGCTCTTGACTTAAATGAATCAATACTTAACAGACAGCTACTTTGAACCGTAGAGTCTGTCTAGGCTCTCCCCCCTACACCTCCATATAAGAGATAAATGAAGCATAGTTTGCACTCTAATGCTCTGTAGAATTCACCACAGTGTGATGAAAAAGCTTGCAATACGGATACTACCTGATTAATATTAAGGGGATGCTGTCCAGTCTTTTAAACTAAAAGGTAAGTGTACCTTGTGTACTTAAAGTTGTAAAACCTCATAAGAAATGTGGTCTCTATTAATTACAGCCTGCTGCGAAGGGGAAGGGGATATTAAGTCGATCCTTTTAGTGATGAATTATTCAAAATGAAAAGGAATAAAAACAATTGACAGCAGCATTAGAGGCAAGCCCTACGTATTAACCTCGCACTACACATTGGTGGTTCTATGGCAACGCATGCATACTCCTAATTTGTCAAATAGATTAAGCCACTGGGGTGCTCTTGCTGACATGTTACATTTAGAATTAATCAGTGCAGGACTGATGAGGAGGTACGTTATTAAGATAGGTGTAAGAAGTGTAAAATTCTCATCTTCTTCTTTAAGAGTCAGAAACAACACTCAGTATTGACGATTATAAGTACACACTTACATGGGGCAAAAGAACTCTATTCTCGTTCTTGTTCTAAAATCACCATAACCAATGTTATGATCTTTTGAAGAAAAGTTTCTGATAAAACATATGCATTTAGAAATAATGTAAAGAAGAGGTCAGGATTTCTACATATTTCAGATGCAATCTAAAGAATATGGGTAGCATTCACAGCCTGCAGAAGTTTCAGACTCAAAGACTATTAGAAATGACCCAGCACATACATTTCTTCAGTGTTATAATCAGTAACAAAACTGCTTTGACTATATGTTTTGCAGTATTGACTGCAACAGACAGAAACCCCTACCCACTTGGTACTGCAGGCAACAACAAGGTCTTAAAAACAGACATCTTAAATCTAGGAATCATCCATTAAACTCATTATATATAAAATAAGTACTTGGAGAAAAAAAAAAAAAGTGAATCCTACTGAAACAAAGCTGCCACATGAGTCTAACTAAATTGTCTTCTATTCTTTTTCTCCCTTTTCTCTCCACAGATGATTTTTAGCTTTCAAAAAAATAGTATGTTTCTTTCAGGCTATTAAAAAACCTTCAAATCCCCTCACACACCAAGCAGCACAACCAACAACTATTAGATGAAAAACATGAAGAATATCATAGGAGAAAGCCTCATAAGGATAGAAGTAATGAAGACCAACATCTGAGGAATTGAGCTTTCTCGTCTCTAAAACAGAACAAGCCTCAGCTGAAACATTTGTTCCAGCTGGCATGTTTGTAACAGCTGTCCTCAATTTAGGTTCTCTAGTAAGGGTTGGCTTCAGAGTGTATCCCATTCCTTGGTGAGGATTTGCTGTAGTCTCCGTCCTTCTTTTCCCAGGCTATTTTCACATCTTGTGTAATAACTCCGAGGTTCCTAATTCTCCATCCAATCTGGTTTTAAATGGCCAGTACCTTCAAAAGGTTTTAGGGGATATTTACGTAGACAGACATGCACACAAACATGTATGCATGTAAATATAGAGAGTGAGAGAGTGTATGAATATAAACAATGCAGATATAAGTGTAGATACATTAAATTGAGATGAAGGATCGAGTACGTTTTGGCAATTTATCATTTATCTTCAAGATGCAAATTCCTAATGGATGATGATAGTGTTGATGTGGATTTATTGTGAGACTTGCAGTGGACGATTTTAAGTCCAGCCTATTACAATATTACTTCTTCTAAGCCTAATGAAGTCCAGTCCAATCTGATCCTCAGTGGCTAATCAAAATCTTTACTCTTTCTCAGCCTTACTTTTGGAGTTGTGGAGAGGGTAGGCAATTCAAATTGCCATTCATCTTCTACTTGTTTACATGCTTCATATTAAAAAACAATAATTGTTCAGACATTAAAACTAATCATTTTCAGCTGTTACCTGTGACTGTTCAATTGCTTGTTCAGTATTTCTGTGAACTCAGTTTGACTGAATTGGACAGAATGTGGCAATTGAAAGGGAAGATCTTAATGCTGTGTTTACTGAAGTACATAAAAGCAACTTAAGCTTACAGAGCAGTCTGATTTTAGGTCAAATCACGTAGTCAGAAATTAGGATGCTAAGAGGTCTTTAAACAGAGAAATAAAAAGAATGAGTAGATTTAGCCACTCCTTATATCTGTGTCAGCAGAAAATTGAAATTCAATTTTGGATTTGCTGGATTCAATGCTGGATTCAATTCTGGATTTGCACTTCTCTTAAAAAAATTTAGATACAAATACTGTTTGTATGTCTGATAGCAGTGGGTTTACATTCTCTTCAACTCTGATAAGAAGATGATACCATCTTAGTGAAGTTCAATTGGCTTGTTTTAATAAGGTCTTGGAAGTGACAAACTGGAATTCTTTCCCCACTAATTTGGTTTTCCTCATGATTTTGATCTGGTTTTCTCTAAATTTTATTATTTTCTCTAATGGATAGATTTGCCTGACATTTGATTCTGCCCACTTGATAAAACACTTCAGTCACCATCACATCTAACCTCTCTCCTTGCAATTTTCAATTTATTTACACTCAAATATACTATTTTCCACAGTCTGAGATGGAGAATGGAGACTCTCAGGTCCAGAGAAAGCCTCAACACTCCTTGTCTTCTCATCTTATGCTAGATATATATTTTGAATATTGAAACCCCCAACATACATGAAGTTCTCTGTGAGAGGATAGTGAGGAGAATTGTCTGGAGAACATGGGAGAGATCGTATCTTACTCCTTGGGCACATCAGCATCTTACTGAGGCAAAAAAAAAAAAATATATATATATATATATGCATCAGAAGCTGATTTCTTCAGTATTGTCTTCAGCTGGTAGCATGGTTGTCATCTTTCAGTAATAACCAACTTCCAAAAGCACTTCAAACCAGGATCTGGTGGACCTAGGCTGCCTTACATCACAGATAAGCTGGGGCACATCTTCTGACCAAAAAATAATGGTGAACCTAGGGTTTCTGGGGGGGTTCTTTTTGGGTAGGAAGGTCTGGGTGGCATTCTCATTTGCTCTTGTTGTAGCTTCTGCTTTGGCTTTTTGCATAAAGATCCTGTAGACCAAAGAATGTAGCTTCTGTGTCTTTTGGTTTAGGAACCCAGGCGCAGAAAGAGAGAAGTAGGAGGCCACTAGCTTGCTTGGCTGATAAAAGTTTTAATGTGCTCCAAGGTGATTCTAGTGGCTTGTGGGTGCCAAATTATCCAGCATGGGGTATGTATGATACATAAGCCTCATCACTACTGCAGTAAATCCTTTGTAAGGAAGTACTGACCTCTGCTGTGTTTCTCCAGGGAAGAACAGAGCTCAACCCTGAACAGAAGGTATTGCATTAAGCACCTGAACTGCAGAGAGAGCACAACTTAAGAAATACACCTGTATGCTGCATCTCCTCTGCTGTTTCAGACACTTTCCTACTTCAGCTGTGAAATCCCTTCTAAGGCATTTGTTTTCCCCAGGCATTTCATGGAATAACAAGTTGATGGAAGACCTATTAGAAGTCCAAGAGCCAAGTGTTCAAAGCCTCCATGGGCCTAGTGGTCCAAGGATGCTACAAGGCTGCTCCCACCTCTCAGAACATCTTTGGCAAAACTAGAAATTGGATCTGGCTCAGCACTCTTCACCATGAGGACTGTGAGAGGAAGTTTGCTTTGGCAGAAGGAATTGGTGTCAGAGGTAATAGACTCTGTCTCAAGACAGTGATTTTGGTGAAAAATACATCAACATAGGAACACATTTGTTTGACTTGATCTCATCAATATTTAGTGCCGATATAAAGAACCCTACTAATACAGAGCTGATACAATTAATACATAGTCTTGATCCTTCCCTAAGATTCACACAAACATGTACATGCTGACTGTTATAACTATACTTTGTCCTGAAAGTTAATATCACTGTTTTTTTATTGTCTTCTTCCTGTCACAGAGTAACTCTGCTAGATTTAAGTGGCATTCATGCCCGTAACATACAAGGATGATAATTATGTGTTACAGGTTATTAGTGTCTGTGCTAAAAATAACAATAGAGAAAGCAGGAAATGTGTTACATTGCAAATCTCTTTCCTGCTCTACACATTACAAGTTGGCACATAACGTACTTTATTCCTAATTAAAATATGGCAGGGCTTTTTTTTTTGCAGTGCTTCATTATCCATTTGCAAAGAGGCATGGCCCCATCAGCCTTGTGATGAGATGCCACCAAATAAAATGATTATGGCAAAAAGCAATCTAGGGAGAAGCTATTATCTGGTTTTCTACAAAAACCATTTCTAGGCTTATTAGCTTGAATTACATAGTAGAAATTGAACTTAGGATAGTTCACGCTATCCATTTTAGAGCCTAAATAAAGGGTGTTAAACCTTCTTTAGAGAGATCAGAGCCAGTAGGCCAAGATCTTGAAGCATACAGTTGGTTTCTCAGCTGACTTCAGTACAAGGAGCCATGCAGTTATACTAAAAAGCGTTATGCAAAAGTCTTGTTGAAGTTTATTTCTCATTGGATTTGGTAGAAAAAAAACCAGCAGGCCTGAAAAGAGTCCTGCATATAATTGCAAGTGCCTTTACAAGCAACTTATTTACAAGAACAGTAGCCCTTGCATGTGTAAATCTTATCATAAACAAATTGTACTATACACAATTTGGCTGCACAGTGGTAAACCTCCACGTTCATAAATATGCATTAGGGCCGGGCTTCAGATTAGAGAAATCTAATCCTGAAAGGTCTTACTGAGCTCTGCAAAATTGTAAACTTCTGTTATGCAGACATTGCTTTGAAGTATTTTAACTGAATATTTGCCTGGGGGTTTGCATGGGAATAAAACAAGAGGAAAATTTGTCCTGTTGGAATGATCCTAATGGGGGCATTGCTGCCATTACAGTCATACTATAAGGAACTGCTGTGACAATTTATTCTGAGGATTTAGGAAGTGCAGTAGAATTTTGATGTTGTGACCACCCAACATTAACAGGTACTCAGATTTGAAGGGAGTTTAGGAAGTAATGCATCAATTCATTCAAGCTAGAACAGAAAAAGATTCAATCACAGATACTTAGGCATGAGTATTCACTTTCAAGTTATTCAGGCAGATTAAAAAAAAGGGGGGGAGGAAATGCAGATGGAGGTGGTGATAGGAATATTTTGAGTCATTTGGCAGTTTGAAATTGGAACGTGATAGCAAAATAAACCAACCTACACGTGGAAGGTTGTAGCACACAGAGCAACCCTGAGAAAGAAAATTATTCCTTCCTCCTTCATGGGATTCTGCTGGTTTATACCACAGTATTTATTTTACCTTGACTACTTTGTTCAGTCTCCTGTTTTGATCCGCCATTCAAAACTCTGGCATCCACCACCTTTCTGGGCAGCCAGTACCTGTGCCTCACAGCTCTTACCATAATAAGACTTCTTCCTTATATCCTGTCTAAATCTCTCCTCTTTTAGTTTGCAATCATTTCCCCTTGTCCTATTGCAAGTGATCCTGCCAAAGAATCTGTCCCCTTCTTTCCTACAATCCCCCTTTAGATACAGAAAGGCTGCTATCAGGTCTTCCCCCAACCTTCTCTTCTCCAAGAGCCCCAGCTCTCAGCCTGTCCTCATAGGAGAGATGTTCCATCCTTTGGATCTATCTGTGGCCCTCCTTTGCATGTGCACCAACAGGTCCACATCTCTCCTGTGCTAAGGACTCTACGTCTGGACATAACACTCCAGGTGAGGTCTCACCAGCACAGAGTAGAGGGGAAAAAAAAAAAAAAAAAAATCACAGCAGCTGTGGACACAGAAACAAAGGAAAAAAACTGCTTGCCCTTGGAAGGCCTCTGCTAGGCAGGGACCTCCAGCAAGGTACCCTCACCTCCACTGCCAACCCTTAAATGAGGCCTGGGAAGGGGTGAATCCTGACTCCACCCTTTCTGTTCACTCAGGGGCTTTGCATGCAGCTGAGCTCCCCTGGGTTGGCCCTGCCTTCCCACCAGGTGCTCAATCACTGCTTCAGGCCATGACTTAGCATTTCCACTACAGGCAGAAAGGCATTTCTCTGATCTCAAACCTCCCTAAGAAGTTTGTAGGAGACCTAAAAGGAGAAGGTTATTCATCCAGAAGAGCTGGCAGAACAAAGGAGATGGAGTGAAGGAATTTCACATCTCAAATTACTCTGGCATTGGTCACAGTTCTGGATGGTGCTAATTAAATCATAATTCTGGGCATGTGTGAAAGAAAGGCTCATTGCCTATGCAGAAAGGCCCTCCACACAGAATATGCAGGAGACAGGAAGGTAGTATTGCAAGGGCAAAAGGGCCTAGGACTGAAACTCACTCTGAAATTGCTGTTTCACTAGACCCACCCTCTTCTTCGGACTTGGGATTACATTGGGCATAGAAAACTGCAGTTTAACACTTCAGCCCTAAGTGCTACATTTCAGCCGTTCCTCCATCTTTGTGTGAGTTTTCCAAACACAGTGTCATAATCCTCAAAATCACCTTCAGAAGAGGACACCTTGGAGGCCATTCCCTGTCTGTAACAGCTCATGTAGTGACCGTACTATATAATCAAAAGTACCACAATAGCGGTAAGTCAAAATACTTCGTTTTAGGAAGTGCTTTAGGTGATACTAACCTTGAGGTTGACATTGGATTTACAGTTCAATTCCCTCGGGTAATGATGCTGATTACATCCATGCTAAAAGAGTAAAGTGAGTTCTACTCCCTCCCCTCTGTAGTAAGACCTCTCAGGGCTGTCACAGGGAAAGCCTGTGACAAGTCCCTGAATTACTTTAGACACTCAGTAACTAAAGGATAGAAATCTCGTCACTGCTCTGAAGCAGCTGACAGCTGAAGAAAGATGGTCAACTGAATTCTTTCTCATTGCCACACCATACCCTAGAATAAGTAGAGTGATTAAGCTGATTTATAGTGTTGGGATACCCAACAGTTTTTGTCTCCAGAATAAGATCTACACAGCAGATATTCAACTCCATAATGAAATGGAACAGCCATCCTTTTATAGGCAGTGTTATTACAGACATGTAAAGAGTGGTATCCTGAATTCTCAATTTAAGTTACACAGACCTTTCACATGTGACTTGAGTTAAAAAGCTGGGGCTCAGAATGAATGAGTTTGCTAGACAGACATTTAATACAGGAGCCATCTGGCTAGCAGTGGGTAGCTCCAGTGGAATTGTATACCTCTGAGGTAGACAGAGGTTTCCTTTCTAGTCAGTGCAGATTTCATATATCATTCAACGGACTACAACATACAATCATCTCACTGTAGAATATACACTCAACTTGGATGAAACTGTGTATTTCCCCTCAACTCATCTAAAACTACACTTACAACTCAGGTTACCTAAGAACTGAGAAAACTAGACACATAGTAAATCTACTTAATTGATTGGCAAAAGCCACAAGTGCCTTACCCCTTCTATGGGAGCTGTTGAAGCTATTGGAATGGATCCAGAGGAGGGTCACAAAGACAATCAGAGGGCTGGAGCACCTCTTCTGTGATGAAAGATCGAGGGAGTTGGGATTGTTTAGTTTGAAGGAGAGAAGGGGAGACATCATTACAATCTTCCAGTATATAAAAGGAGCTTACAAGCAGGAGTGGGACCAACCTCTTATGCAGGTAGATAATGATAGGACAAGGGAGAATTGGGTTTAGACTGGAAGAGAGGAGGTCTAGGTTAGATGTTAGGAAGAAATTCTTCACTCTGATGATGATGAAGAGGCACTAGCACAGGCTGCCCAGAGAAGCTGTGGATGCCCCATTCCTGGGGTGTTCAAGGCCAAGTTGAATGGAGTCCTGGGCAGCCTGATCTAGTGGTTGGCAACCCTGCCCATGGCAGGCAGTCAGAACTAGATCTTTGAAGGTCTCTTCTGGCCCAAGCCATTCTATGGACTATTTGTCAGTAGCTATGAAACCTGAGATGCTGTAGGTATACTGATACAAACCTCAATCCAGGAGGTTACTGGATGGAGTGATTTCAATGACTCTCTCCAGAACAGTCACTATTTTAGGTATTAAGTGTTTAAGTATCTTGTTCTATTCGTCTTAATGACTTATTCAGAGAAAAAGAAAAGCATGGTGGTGTCTGAAACAACACAGCGTATCAGTGCAAACTCACAGTACTTCTCCTCAAATGCTTTGGCTGTCTGTATTTTAAGAGAGCCAGACAGCTTTCCCTGGGAACAGCCAACTACCACCATATGCTGTGTGGGTTCCCTGTTTCCGCTCCTCAAAGGATCTAACAGCTTGGCCTGGCCAGGAAAACAAAACAATGTACTTCACACACACAAAAAGAGGTTTTGAATGTTTTGTTCAGGGTAGGAATAATAATAATAAAAAAATAGGTCTTAAAAAGGAAAATTCAACAGAGGAACCCTAGAGTTGCTTAAAATCTTAGACATTGGTGAATCCATTTTCCCCACTTTAGTTAGTGGACTTTCTCCCTTGGTTTCTCCCTGGCTACAAAGGAAATTTGGCCATTGAGATATTGGCTATTACAAAGAAATATGCTTAATCCCTTTCATTCAAGAGTCAACCTTCCTGGACTGGAAATCTGCTTTTGACTAGCCATTTTCTAATGAAAAATATTTTTTTCCTGCTATTCTGTAATGCTGAACACATTAAATTACAGTAGGATTTTTTTGCGCTCTACTCTCCTTCCTTTAAAAGGAATTAATGCTGTTAACTCCCATGGACTGATTCTCATATCACCACAGGCACAATCCCACAACCCTTGTGCAAGCGTCCTCTCAGTGACATCAGAGGAAGTTGTACATGCGGAGAACCAAAAAGCTGTACCTGTTAAATATCTGTATTACTAATATGAGGATTAGTGCTCTGGGTTTTATTCGACATCTTCATTCCTTTTAACTACATCATCTGCTCTCCCAGAGGATATTATTCAGTTAGCTACTCCGCTGACATCAAAGCTGTTCTAAAAGTAGGGAGTTTTTAAGTACTGAATCCACAATGCCAACACTTAACTGAATTCCCGCTCTTCTGAAAAATGCATGCCTAAGATAAAAATGCGTGCAACTCTGAGTGCAGTTGCCTGCACTCAGACCTGGCTTGTGGTGTCAGAGCTTCAGAACTGGATCAGCTGAGACTGTGCTGTTTGAGGAAGCACATGGAGATGTGGCTGCATTATTTCTAGGGCCAGAAATAAGCCCACTCTCTGGGGCTGTGTCAACTTGAAATAAAAACCCGGTGGGAATTAAAGTGGTTCTACCTAGAGCCACCACGAGTACCTCTCCACTGTATTTCTTGGACCAAGATCCAGACTCCCACCCTGTGGTGATTCTATGTTTAATCAGCTCTGTTTATGCTGAGATCGTAGTTACTCAACAGCAGCTTACTCAAGCTCAGGGTCAAAGGGAGCAAAATAAGCCTGGATGTTTTTATCTTTACTCCATCCACCCCAGCAGAAGGGTGTTACCAGGGTTTTGCTGTTATTTGGAATATTACCATCCATCAAGACTCTAGAAGACAGAGAGGTAACGACAGTGCCACAGTCACAGTTAATGAGAAGCAGCAGTTATAACCACACACATTTCCACCATTAATAACAAGTATGGGCTGAGTAATACACAAATCCTTCTTCAACCACACATTCAGCATTTAATATATTAGATATTAATATAGCAGGTTGTATACAATCTGATAAATGATTAGAAATTTGATTTCTCCAGTAAGCATACCACTCATGATATTCTCTCCACCTTCTAAATTAAGATATTTAGGAAAATGAGTTCATTAAAAGTCTCTTAAAGTAAGTTTGTAACGTACTTTTGCCTTGCATTTTTCTAAGTACAGTAAGGTACATCAAGACTCCCGCACATCCAATGTGCTAATTAATTTTCCATTAATAATGTCTACATTAACAGATCTTTGTCGATACATCAGCAGCACTGAAGTAAATTGGCCTTGTTCAGTCTGTGTAAAAATGTATGTATCCACTTCACGTATTCAAGACGTGTTAAAGGAAATAATTTGAGTAGAGTGACTTTCATCTTGCAGAACAGGCAAGGTCTAGGGAAAATAGACATCTAATTTTCTCATGAAGTTACAGCTGAGCTGCCTGAGGTTTCTCATGCAATTTTGCTATCATGAAGTTGCATTAGAATTTGTTTTTCTAGGCAGTTTTCCTACAGCTCCAGTGAAGTTGATTTATGACCAATCAACTTCTACATGTTATAGCAGAAATATTAGCTAAGCTTCTTCAGTATGTATCCACTCTCAGGCTTTCTGGCTTAGAACAAATTGACTTACTCTACACTCTTACTTGGAGCAGGGTCTCTATTCACACTTTGCTCCCCTTATCATACATAGGCCAAAGGAAGAAATTAAAGGATTATTTCTTATGCAGTTTCCTTCATCTAGGGAATATACAGACTTGAAGTTATATTCCTCAATTACTTTAAAGAAAAAAAAAATATCTTTCTCTTCAGGAATGAGGGCCAGAATCCTCTCTTTTCCCTCTCCCCATATTACAGGTACTTACTTGGAGCACCCTGAGCTATAAAACTAACCAGTCAATGATTCTGCTGTGCTTAGTAGAGCAGTAAGATCTAACATCTCCTGCACTGAAACTGTTCACCTCCCAATACATGTGAAAGGGCAAATTAAATGAATTCAGACCACGAAAGCAAAATGCTAATAATCTAAGACCAAGAAGAAGAGACCTGTGCAGAAGTTCTAAGCACAAGATATCTTGCCTAAAGATAAAGGAAAAGGTTAATTGGTTTCACAGTGTGAGTAAAGCTCACAACAAAAGGAATCATGTTTTGTTACTTTTTCCAGAAATCTGCTTTTGCTACCTTCTGTTTTGAGATCTTGTTGCATGGCACCTGAAGCATTCTTCAGTTACCCTTACCCATCAGGTGCAGCTTTCAGGTGCAGCAGTTGTAAGGCTGGTGAAAGAAATCAGACCATGACAGACAGGAGCAGCAAAAAAATATCTGCCAGAGTTTGGCACAGAGAATGGTGAGAACAAGCAGCACAAGGAAAGCTGCATAGACATACCTTCATGATTCCCATCTGCTTCTGTTGATGCCTGATAATTGACAGAGCTCCACTCCCAAAAGCAAGCAGGGGAAAGAGGAGAGAAAATGAGATAAAACCACATGGAAAAGGCTCAGCTGCTATTCATTTCAATAATTCTTGTCTCCCAGCATTAAGCTTTTCTATCTGTTGTTCTAGTAACAACTGATGAAGATGTAAGAACACTGAAGTCTAAGCTTTATCATCACACATCTCCCCAACGATACATGGCTGCTCCCTTAATAAAGGTAGAATGGTAATTGGTAAAGCTGGGATAAGTGGTTTCTTAGGACACTAGGTAGGCTTTGCACTGCTGTCTTGGCAAAGACAGTGCCAGGAAGATCACCAGGTCTTCCCACCTCTCCTCTGGGTCCAATGGCACTACACAGATTTTTTAGTTTTTGTGGACAACGGCCCAAGGACAAACAAATAGAAAAGCTGTAATTTCCATTGGGATTTTTTTTTCCCCCCACAACAGTTACATAGCCACACTAACATAAAACACAATCATTTTTAAATTCTGTGAGTTTTGTTTTGTTTGTTCATTTGTCACACATTGGCACTTCCACAAACCAGGATCTGAGCTGATACTAATCTCTTCCATGAGCTAGATGAGTGAATCTAAATGTCAATGGCACTGCACCTCAAGCACACAGACTCCGATGCCTGTTGAGCCTTTTGGATCTATTGCACAGTTTGAACAAGCTGTACATTTGTTCAGCATTGTCTGAATGGAAGTATGGACCCTTGACTATGTGGCAATTCATTTTATGAAGTATGATTCAGGTGCAGCTGATGTGCCTCCTTCTCCACTAAGACCGGGACCATCTCAACCCACTGCAATTCAGCAAGCACATCAGTGTCTGCAATCTGTACATTCACACTATGTTAGCTCACGAGTCAATATACATAGGTCACTCCAAGTGTAAAGCCACCTATTTATTTCCATGCAAACTGCAATATATACAAGGAGCACAATAACACTATTTAGTAGAGCAAATTCTCCATGAAATACTGTTTTTCAACATAGTCATCACCATTAGCCAACTAGCACGGATAGACTGATTGAGATGCTCTTCAGTTTGTGCACAGCCATCTGGAATGTGGCTTATCCTTCTCACTGTACCACTGCTGAAACTCACCACCCACTACCTCACTGTGTTCACATCCATTGTTTGATCTCCATAAACATTCATCAAGCGTCAACGGTTGCAATTTTTCCCACATAGAGGAATTCAATTCCATACCTCTGCTTCATAGGCACTTACATATCAGCTGCCATTGTGTCAGCCTGTCCCTCTGCTACCATCTGTCACATGGAAACAAAATGTAATGGAATATTGGCCAGCAGATTCAGTCTCTACAACCATATCATCAATGTCTACCTCTGACATTGTGGGTCAACATCACAAATAGGAGGCACTGCTTTTGGAGCACCCCTCATAGCCCATTCGTTTGCAATTTAGATGAATAAACTAATTTTTGCTACTGCAAAGAAATTAAGCCCACTGTCTTCAATTCTAGCTTTCTGGAAAAAATCAAAGTATAGCCACAGAAATCATCATCTTCACAACAGAAAGAGTAAAGATTAAAAGGGGGAGACTGAAAGTTGATGCTGTGAGTTAATGGCCTACAAATGTTTTATTCAAAAGACTTTCAGCAGCAGTACTGGAGGAAAAGCACACTGCTCCTGCACAGGTGTTTAAAGCTTATCCAGCATTTGGGCTCTCTGTGTGGACTCCATGTGAATAGCTCATTCAAAGTGTTTTGCCTTTAATATATCAGAAATAAAACTACCTGATCTATGGTCTACAGCAACTTAAGGAAGTGAGCAGTAAGCCCTGAAAGAAGTGAACTCAAGTGAATTCCAACTCAAGGGATCATTGCATTAACAATCCGTCTTACTTCAAAGAAGCTTTAAGATAAGTACCACATAAGTGATTTTATAATACTTACTAATTCCTGATGTTCTATTATTACACCATTTGTATATTCAGAGTCCTCAGCATAGTGTGTCCCTGCACCTGTGGAGACCTTTAGATATAGCCCACGTACACACAACGAGATTATATGCTAAAGTTTCCCTGTCTGTCATTCATTAGTTGTCTGAGCTATTACCTACGGAGCCCCCACTTCTTCTAAAGATTTACTAAGCAAAGGGTATACTTCCCAGATGATAATTTACTTGTGGCAAAGCACTTAACTGTCTTATCTTAGCAGAGCACAGCTATTTTAGGACAGAGTTAGTAATTTTGTGGTTCAGCACTGTTGAGCTGTACACACCCTTCATCTTTAATACATGGATTTTGCAGTGCAAATTGAAATTACTAAATGGGCCAGAGAGCAGGTGAATGTTCTGAGATCACAGAATAATATTCCTTGCCTATTTCACCCATAAAAATCACCTCTGGAGATCTCCAGCTTAGACATTTTCTGGAGAAAGAATAAATGAAACCATTTTCTAAATACTTTTGAGGCATCTGGCATTCATTTTCTAGAACAAGGACTGTTAAATCACGTAACATGTTCTGTTATCTTTTAAAAAGAAGAAATATATAATTCACAGGGTTAGAGTTCAGATCTGAAACAAGATTTGGAGACAAGGAAAGCTACAGACACAAACCAAGCATTATTGCTCTGTACACACCTTTCTTCCTTTGGTTCCCTATTGAAATTAAGAAGTCCAAGATCACTACAGCTTTCTGATCAGCGTGGTTAAGTTAGTTGGCTGAGTGGCACAGTGTGGAATCATGCTACATTAGAATACGGATCCTAAGAATCTATCACAGCATTGGTCAAGTCCTGAAAACAGTGTCCACTCCACGGTGGACAGGCAGACCATCAACTTCCTCACATCTATATAAACTCTTTTCTCCCTTGGTTTAAAACTTTCCTGGCATCCAAACCACAGGAATTTCCTGGAGGTGTTTCAGAAGCTCCAGACAGAACCATCTGAAAGACAAATTACAAGCCATCCAAACCATCATGTGTTTATACTTGCTCATGGGTTACCTTACTGATCTTCCTAATCAAGTCACAGACCCACCATATGTGCATATTTTTCCATCAGTTTTACTTTTCGTAGTGTAATGTCTGTTTTTCAGTGCATTTGTCCACGCGCAGTGACTCATGAGAAGGAAAGGAGACCTTATTGCCATTTCACGTATGCAGAACCTCTACACAATGCAGTGGACCACCTTCCATTGAGGAATGCTTCAACAGAACAGACTTGAGCATAGGCTACACCGAGATAAGCCACTCAAGATCTTCACATCAATTAACAGCTGAACAACTCCTCTCACAGATCTTTGAATGTAGTTGAAAGACTTTCTACTAAACCATATATGTAACTTACTTATGCAGTCCTCGTAAATTCGTTCTGCTTAGACAATCAGTTAGTTTTCTACCTTAGTGACTGAGCACCCAATTCCTAACCTGCATACAGCTTTTTACTCTTTGAGCTCTTAGTTTCTTCTGAAAAGGTAAAATGCTGGCACATAGCTTAGAGGTGGGTTAAACTGGTTAAAAGTATTGCACTCAAATACAGATAAAATGTGTACGCATGTATGTGGGTATATATTTACTTTTAAAATTGAAGAAATGCCAGCATGGTTAAAGGACAAGATAAAGAAAGCTATTAGGAAAACATAAAACAAACAAAACAGTTTAAGCAGCTGAATTTGTGCTAAGACAGAACAAAAATTAAAAACTCATATGTTCCATCAGAATAAATGCATATCATTTGCAAGAATCTTGGCGTGCCATAAAATCACCAAGGCACAGCAAGAAGTACATGAAAAAAAAATATGGCTAAATAAGATCACGGACAAAGAAAACTGTAACAAAAGACCGACTGGATGATACTCACTAAAATCTGAACATACTGAAGTATAAGATGTGTGACCTACTAAGCAATTCCTAGTCTTTTGCTTATAATTGCTTTAATCTATAAGAACAGACAAGCGATGGAAAGATGGTGGCAGAAGAAACAAGAAATTATAATTTAGGGGAAGGGTGGCTCACACTGGGCAAACTGGTAGAAGCCATATGGAACAGCACTAGCCAGCTCATGGTTATAAACAGACGTACATCAGAAAAAGTCTGAACTTTTCTAGAAAAAGGGACATACTTCAGAGATCTGCTAGGGTACTTAAGGAATCTGCAGTCAATGTACATTTTTTTCCTGCATTGAAGTTGGATAAAAAAGACCTTACCTGAGTGGCAGTTTGTTCTTCATACCACTTGAAATGAGGGAAGGTTGTACAGCTATTGTCTAGCTCAGAGAAACAGTTTCACCAAGGAAGTTCCGTAGAAAAAACAGAGTGCTCAGCACTGAGCAGAGATTCTCCCACCCATGGGGGACCCCAAGCCCCTCCAAGCATTGTGCTCTCAAGAACCTGCAGCTTCCCCTTCCATCTGTAATATTGCAGAAGCTTGGTATGTGGTCTGGCATTACCATACAGTGATGTCACAGAATCATGAAGGTTGGAAAGACCTCTAAGAATCATCCATTCCAACCATCAACCCATGCCCGCAATCACTCTAGACCACACCCCTATGCTTCTTGAACACCTTCAGGAATGGCGACCCCACCACCTTCCTAGGCAGCCTATGCCAATACTTCACTACTCGTTCAGTGAAGAATTTTTTCCTAATATCCAACCTGAACTTCCTCTGGTACAACAAGGCCATTACCTCTCATTCTATCACTGTTACCTGGGAGAAGAGACCAACACTCATCCCTTTCACTACCTCCTTTCAGGGAGCAGAGAGAAATAAGGTCTGCCCTGAGCCTCCTCTACTCTAGAAGAAAAGTCCAGCCACAGGAGCCATCCCTTCTTCTCCAGCTACATGAAAAACTGGCAAGTGTGAGCCCTGGCAGCTTTAAGAGTTGAAAGCTGTTATTGTTAGACTCCTCTGCTCTGGAGAGAAATTACCTTTAACAAAAATGGAAATCATGCCCTTTCTATTCAATACGAGCATGAAATTGCTGCATGATTAAAGTAACCTACTAGCATGAAGTCCAGAGGGAATTCCTCCATAGCTGATTTTAAAATACAAATACTTTAAAAAACAGTAATGTAGCTGTGTAACGCACAGATGACTTACAGTCTGAGTGACAAACATCCTGGGATTTAAAAAGTAATCTCTTCCATTTCAATTTCCTACACATCCCTCAGAAACTTTATGCACCACAGCTTGAGAGGTGGTACCATCACCTGTGAAGGATATTTTGATGAAATGGCCACTGCAAACAAGTGTATTAACACAGCAGGTAAAATAGAGTGAGCAAACATAGCAAGATGCAAAACGACCTACTTAGCATTACCATATATATTCACCCAGACTAGAGCAATGTGTAAATAATATATAAGAAATGACTCTTTGTAGTGTCCTAGGGGAGGAACAGTGGTTACAACAGATCATCTTAATAGGACATAATGTCTAGCAGGTCCTGGAAAATTACTGCTGTAAAACTGCCATACTCTGAAGATGTGTTTGCCTCTGATCCAACTTCTACAGCTGTTTGGGTCACCCATAATATGCCTTTTGTGCAGTATTTATCTGCAACTATCTCATCTGAGTTTTCATAGAAGCATCAAACACACAGAAATCTCTTCAACACTAAAGGTCTCCCCCCTTGGAAAGTGCTCCCTCAGCCACCACCCTGTTTAGTTTGTGTGTAAGGAGAGTTTAGGAGACTGTGATCTACTTTCTCTGGTGACCAGCAACAGAGCCCAAGGAAAAAGCATGGGGCTGTGACAGGGGAGTTTCAGATTGGATAGCAGACGCAGGTTTTTCCATCAGAGGGTGCTGGGCACAGGAACAGGCTCCCCAGGACAGTGGTCATGGCAGTGATCTTGCCACAGTTCAAGGAGCATTTGGATAGCACTCTCAGACATCTGGCCTGATTTATGGGTGGTGCTGTGTGGAGCCAGGAGTTGTACTCAATGATCCTGATGGGTCTCTTAGAATCATAGACTGTCCTGAGTTATATGATGTGACTGGGATGGTGAGGAGAATGATGGATGACACAGAGGACACATGAATGATTATGAGAATCACGAAGGGAGAACTGAGGTTGCCATCACTTATGTATATGACCAGAAAAAAAAAAAGCAGAAAAATAAAAAAAAAAACAAGGAAACAAAGACAGTTAGAAGAGAACTGCTACTACAGGAGACAGCAGGACAAAGTGTTGAAAAAGACTGAGAAATAGTATTACAAGCAGCCTAAGTGTTATGGAGGACAGGGAGGGAACAGAAACCCAATCACCCGGTAAAAAAACCTAGGTTGTCAGAGAGTGCTCAGAGCCCATAAAATTGGGTGAAGATCCAGCTAGAAAAATGGCTGGGGGAATATAAACTTGGGATTTGTTTCTGCCATGAGCATTCCTAAATACTTGAAAGAAGGAAACCAGGGCTATCATAAGATTATTAGGGAAGCACAAGGCACTGTCCAGGTTGTGATGCATAATGGCTTGTACCACTTGCTTAAGAAAAAGTCATTGTCTTTAGTAGAGTGATACAAATACTGTTTTGTTTGTTTTTGATATTGAAGGAGTGGATCACATTTTGAAAAGAGAGCTGTGAAAGGAGGTGAGGCAGCCAACAGCTGGGAATGCAGAATTTAATCAATGGAGAAAACAAGTGGGAATAAAGAGAAAGCAAGATACCTGAAAGTCAGAGTGAGAAAAACAAGGGAGAAGGAAGAGAAAGATAAGAACATCTTGAAGAGGGAAAAATGGACGAGCCTGGAGTTGTTTGCCAATTTGCCACTGTGGGTTTCAGTCCAGAAGCTGAAATCAGACCTGAAAGAGCACAGGGCAAATGTTTACAGGAAACTCCTCCAAGGAATCTCCTCATTTCGCTGTGAGAACATGAAATGATGTTCTGGGAGGAGTCAAATGGAAGACAGAAAGGAACAAAGCACCAGGACAGTGAGCAGATGAGAGAGGAGAAGATACAGTCATTGAGCCAAAACTTTGTCCTCCACAGAAGAAAAGTGCCTGAAGCCACTCATTAGTAATGCAGAGTATATAGTATGGAAAGTAACTGAGAGAGAGTTTTAATCACCATAGAATCATAAATGATGAAACACATTCCTCTCATGATCATATTAGCAGTTGAGTCACTCAGCTTCTTTCTTCATTAGCCCATACTGGGAGGAAGAAAAAAAGGTGGTTTTTTTTTGTTTTTTGTTTTTTTTTTAAGAAAAATAAAAGTTTCCTCCAAACAAGTAAGAAAAATCATAAACAAGCATTCCAGAAGAGAGTTTCCACGCAGAACTCAATGCAAGTTATTGTTATTTGTACATTGTTTTATATTAAGTATTGGACTTATTGTTAAGGGACCAACTTTATGCCATTTTACATTTCCCAGTGGAATGGTGTTTCTACTCTGATTCCTTTATCTCAACAGCTCCAGTAATATTCTAGATGCGATGGGTAATGGTTTGTAAATTCTACTAAAAAAAAAAATACTTGCTTTAGTTTAATGTTCTGGAAAAGACATTTTTCTTCCACACAGATGTGTCTTCACACATGGGTGCCAGAACTCACATGTCTCTGCATGGCACAGGCAACTGCAGAGGAAGGGGATATGAGAGCTCCCTTCCCTTTCCACAAGGAACAGAAAGCATTCTGAGGTAGATCTCTGGGGATTTAGGCAAGAGGAGAACAGCTGCCTGCTCTAGATACTCTTGAGGCTGTGCAACTGAAGTTCTCTTTTTACTGTCATTGGCAAACTGAGGTTCCTGAGAACAGAAATGCCTTCATTCTTGTACTATCTACCAAGTAAAGCCAGGGGCATTTTCTTCTCTGTGGCTGGTCCATGAAAACTGTAACTGTTTTAAGCCCTTTAGGACAATATTTTCAATTGTACACACCAAACAGGGTTGGGGGAGAAAGGTTATTTCTACTTCCCCTGCATCTCCACCTGCAGGGATACGAAGGATGACATTTAGCATGAACAATTTCTATGAAAATCCACAAGTTCTACAGAGATTGAAGAGACAGAAGGAATCAAGCCTGGAGCCTAAAACAAGCAACGTGCCTTGCCCTCTGCTTCAATCCTAGCCCTGGAAGAAGAGATGCAATAAAGATAGGTGTGAGCTCAGTGGTTTATAAGGGAGTTCACCTGTAACGTGAGCTATACTGCCTGTAACTCTACAGCGTGGTGGAAAGTACAGCAACAGCAGAGGAGTGGCACAATCCTAGGCTACAGTAAATGAGAACAAACCAAATACAGCAGCCACAGAAACAAAGGAAGAAAACCTGCTTACCTCTAGAAGGCCTCTACTACACAAGAATCTCCAGAAAAATATCCTCACCTCCACTGCCAATCCTTAAATGAGGTCTTGGAAGGGGTGGATCCTTGCTCCACCCCTTTTGGTTACTCAGGTACACTGCATGCAGCTGAGCTCCCCTGGGTTGGCCCTGCCTTACCAGGTGCTCAATCACTGCTTCAGGCCATGATTTAGCATTTCCACTACAATTGCCTAACAACATTTTCCAGCTTTTCTTCTGTGCATCAATCCTTCATCACTGAAGGATGAAGTTGTTGTTCAGCACCTGTGTTTTCCTTTGGGGTATAGTTTAGTTGTCACTGAGGTATCAGTAGTCTGTATACACACATTAAAACAAGAGCACCAGAGAGATACTGGAGGGTACTGTGCTGTTTGGTTTCCAGTTTCTGGTTGCAGCAGCCCTCTGCAAACAGTAAAACACTATTCTTCTACCTCCAGTTTATGACCAACCAGGTAGGTGTAATAGCAGGTAATACCACCAAGTTTACAAGAACAAAGAATTTTATACAGTTGAAAACTAGCAAATATTTATATATATGTATTATATGGTATAAAATAATTGGGACTAATTCTGCTATTACAGCAGCCTAAACAAGTAACGGCAGAGGAGTTATAATGAAAAAAATGTCAGGGTTTAAATTCCATATATTCTCCTGTCTGAACTGCTCCTGTGAGCCTCTTCCTCCATGCTCCCAGCCCTTGTCAGCCTCCAAGTTTTCACAGCCACCTGTTTTATGCTATTAAATTAAATGCTAATTTCCCTGAGGTCAACAGTGACTTCTTCTCTGTCTTTACAGCTCCCAGCATAATGAGACGTAGGCCTCAATAAAGCTTTAAAGACACCTTATAATGCAAAGTTCACATCAGTAGCAGCAATATCACACTTTCAGTCTCCCTCATGAGTAATTATTCAGTAAGAAAAAAGACAGGAAGAATAACTTGAAAGCCAGAAGGGATTCTGTGTGAACAACTTGTTAGATCTTGGTGTAAGTCCAGGGGATGGCTTTGTATTAATTTGTTTCAGGTTCAACAGCTTTGGATGGACCAGAACTGTTTTTGGGGGTGGTGTTTTCTTTTGATCAAAGGTTGCCTCTCTGTGCCTTTTACACCTACCATATGTATTAGCCGGAACAAGTATAAGCAAAGCCCTTCTGCAATCCGGAAGTACAGCAATTCTAAGTCAATCAGTTGTCAAAGAGCACTTTTGCAAGGGCAACATTAGCTGAGTGTGAGTGCAAACTACAGCAACGAGTGAAAAATAAGCCATTGAAAAATTCTAATATCAGTTTTCAGTGCATACCAATGGGTCTGAATTTGTTCAAGAAGCCTTGCAAATGCAACATCAGACATATGGACTTCCTCAGGGGCTGTATAACGTGTACTTGTGCTTTTCCAGACTTCTGCTGCTCCTGCGTGACATGAGGGAATCACACACGCAAGGCATGGGGCAGCAGCAGCACACAGACCTACAGATGTGTGCACAAATCCTTCTGCTGTACAATGTGCAGCTTTCAGGTAGAAATGCATACTGGCAATAAGCATCAAGTAGTGAATGGACACACATACACACAAAAACCTGCAAAACAGAATGAGATTTTAGAAGAAAATCTGGGTGATCCACAGGTCATGTAACCAGTACGAGAAATAACAGATGGGCAAAGATAATCTTGGATTGGAGGATGAACAATGAAAATACAATGGAGTTACTTAAAATGAACTTGCAATCTGAAACAGTCCCCTCCAGAGCAATACAACCCCCTGTACTCTAACAGGGATTTAAGTCAGAAGCCATAAGAACCAATTCTTCCTGTAGCAGGGCGTAACAGAAAAAGACAAGAAACAGATCTTACTGATCCAGAGAAAGCACCTTGGTCTTCTTTTTGGAGTGACATACAATGTGATGTTAATATATAAAATGGAGTGAAACTATTAAATCTGCTACAAACAGGACTAGAATTCCTTCACAGTTACTTGACTCAGCAGTGGTCTAAACAGGTGTGAAATGAAGATCTGGGATATTCACATCACTGATATGGGAAGCAATCACAGTTTCTGGAATCAAGCCACATTATCCTGCATAGGGAATGTCCCAGGAAAGAGGCTCTTTGCACAGGCAGGGAGAAAAGGAAGTAAGGGGCCACGGGCAGTGTGAGTAGCTGTTTCTTGGCTTTGTTAGAAGCTGTGTGTTTGCTTTGCTGCTTTTTTATCTTGCACTGCGTAAAGTGTGCTCCCCGGAGAAAGCAGGATTTACCCAGCGAGCTGAAGGAGCTCAGCTATTCAAGCTGCCTAATTACAAACTACGTCACACCGACTCATCTCAGCCCCCGCGCGCAGGGATTATGCACCATGAGACCGCTAAGTCTCGATTCACTTTGAACATTTCACGGATAGCTACTAATCACAGGCACTCTGTTCTGAGCGAGATAGGAGGCAGGGTCACATCTAATCTGGGAAATCAGTGCATCCTGCGCAGCGCAGTCCTCCCTGGGTAAAGACAGGACGTGTGGGTGAAGGCAGGTAACCTGCACTTCCTGCGCTTGTCGGTGGCAGATTTGTTTAAATCAGAGAGCTTATTGTGCACGGAAACTCTGATAACCTGAGAGTGAATGACAGGAGCGACAGGCCATTGACTGGATGGCACTTCAAGTTGAAGGCTTTGAATTTCATTCATTTAAATTCCCGTTCCAAGCAAGAAGAATGAGGCTTGCTGCCTGGAATTTTACCGCTGAAAGCAATCGTTCAGTGTTGATCTCATTCATTTGCTGGAAATATGAATCTGCCGACTCCTGAGCATTTGATGCCAAAGAATGGCAGCAGCCGATCCTGTGGAAGTTCCCCAGAAGACACAAATTCTCTTTTTGATTACATTGGTGCAGTACTGCCTGACGGAAAGCACAAAGCACCTTTCCTGGAATGTTAGTTACAGGATTTCTGGCTATCTGCAGCCTCTCCAAATTATACCTTGCTACCTCCCCATATTTCCCAGGAAACAAGTAATGAAAACAGCTGAAAAATAACCAAATTTCTGACACAAAAAGTGTTCTCAGATTTGAAATTTTATTTGGAACCATGTAGAAAACATAAATTCTGTGGTCTGTTTGCTTGTTTGGCTTAGTTCAGTTTTGTATGGTTTGGTTTGTTTTCCCCTTAAAACAGAATTGTTTCAAATAATGTGCTAGTCCTTTATGAAATATGTTTTTCTTGAAAAGGTGAAGTCATAGAATCATAGAAACAGAATGGCCTGGGTTGAAAAGGACCATAATGATCATCAAGTTTCAACCCCCCTGCTATGTGCAGGGTCACCAATGACTAGACCAGGCTGCCCTGATCATTTTCAAGTCATTTTGATCAATCAACAATTACTTGTTTTCATTTTGTTACTTTAAGTTGTATAATTGTATGCTAGATTACACATTGTAGTTTAAAAGCCAAAGCACTAACATAGGAAAATGTTTGAACATGTAGGAAAAATTATTCTATCTACATAATGAAAGCTGTCACTGAAAATGAGTAAAACAAAAAAAAAAAGATTCTAAAGCAAAAGGTGTTTTCTTCTTCTTCTTTTTTTTTTTTTTTACATGCCATCATGATAATATGAATTTTATGTCATGCCCAAATACTTGATTCCCAAGTAAGTTACTGGGCAGTTCCAAACTGGCGCCTCTGACCTCACTTTGTGTTGCATTTGACATTCTATAAGGTCTAATGGAGGGAAGATATAGATGAGATGTCAGAAGGAAATTTTTCACAGAGAGGGCAGTGAGGCACTGGCACAGGCTGCCCAGAGAGGTTCTGGATGCCCCATCCCTTGAGATGCTCAAGGCCAGGCTGGGCCCCTGGGCAGCCTGATCTGATGCCTGATGTAGTGGTTGGCAGCTCTGCCCATGGGGGTTGCAGATAGATGATCTTTGGTGTCCCTTCCAACCCAAGCCATTCTGTGATTCTGTGACATGATTCTATGATACAGTGAAAGAATCATGCATTCTTCTGCAGGTTTCCAAAGGCAACATCCCTCTTCATGTGTTGGGAACAGGCACAATGAGCTAGAGCCTGCTCCAGCACTCAAAATACTCCGGGCACAGGAGAAAAGGTTCAATTTGTGCTCTACTCAGCTAGTTTATAAAGCATTTAACAAATCTCTTAGGGACTCAATTTCAAAAGAAATTAAGCATTGCTTCCTTTCCATGGCATCCATGCATATGAGGTGCCTAAAACTCTTTGAATATTCAGGCCACAGCCTCTTCTTGCCTTATTCCCTGTTCCATGTGACACATTTCTCCTCATGGATTTGTAAGAGGACAACTGAGCTAACACCACTGATGCCTGGGCGTCGCAGTGGTGTGATCTTTGCATACTTCACATACAGTCTTACTGAAAGTGTGAACGGTGTCTGGGTTAGAAACCCGATCTTCTCAGTATCTCAGGAAAAAAAATACATTTTTTTTTTATAAGTTTACATTCCTCATTGGCAGAACAGTCCAGACAGTTTTAAATATGCTGGACAGCCACCTTGCTGCAGAGCAGTAGCAGGTAGCTGATGCATCCATTGTGTCTGCACTCAGGATTTCCTCTCCTGCAGAAACCCATCTAGCAGTGCTCCATAACCATCTCATTCAGTGATGATCAAGGAGCAATATGAAATTTCCATCCTTGAAGATACTTGAAATGCAGAAAGGCACAGACCCAAGCAAGCAGATACAGAAGTCCCTTCTGGGATAAATTATTCTACGATTCTGTTTGCATTTTGCAGGCTTCTTGCTTGCCTCCTCACCTCTTGCTTTGACATATTTTTAAAGAAGAGACCTTCATTCAAAGTCAGGTTTGATTTAATTTAATTTGACTGCTTTTATTAAACATTCAAACATTAAGAAGACTCCTCACATGAACATTTTGTTTTGGATCAAGTACAAGATTTTATTTAATGTGACATGAATTATTTGTTTCTTTCCCATTCACAAAGGCTTTGGCTTTCAACTGAGTGAAATCTTCTCCTCTTTCCCACTGCTCTCTGTCCCATTTTTCTTTTTGGCTAATGAACTGAAAGAAACAGATATTTTGCACAGATGTTTTAGTGCATCAAGAAGAGACACCAAAAAGAGACTAAATTCTGCAAGTTCACACGGTACTTTCTCTGAAGAAGCTGACTTGATTAATCTGATACCTCAATACCTCTAGCCTTGGTATCTCCTGAGGACCTGACACAGCTCTTGGAGACTCACTGATGGATTTGTGACAGATCAGAGTCCTCTTTCTCTGCAGTGGTATTTCAGTGATGAGAAAGACCATTTGTGACTCAGTGCGATTTCCTTAGGCATTTCTTAGGCCACCTGACCATCCTGCAGATAGAGGTCAGACTTCTCTTGAATTTAACAGTATGGTTTTACAGCCATAAACTGGTTGGAGAAAGGACCACAACAGCAGCATTTTTGCAGCTAGCCCAGGGATTCCCAAAGCTGTCACAAACTGAGAGAAAAGCCTTGCAGGTTTCAAACAGGCATTTACCAGCTCTGTTGCTTTTATCTCATTGTGAATATGGGAGAGAAAGCTGGTGAGGCAGGAAGCTCTGTAGGTGTAGGTCTTCCGTGCTCTAATAGATGTTATCAATTTCCTATGAATATAAGCAAGGTAGTGATGTAATTTACACCTCCAGTGACACAAAAGCTGCAACAGAAGATGCCTTGTGAGAGTGAATATGTTTGGGTATATGGATAAGAGGTATTAGTTGATATGATATGCAAGCTTGTCTGGGTATATTTAGATCTTGAGGCCCTCATTCAGCAAAGCTATTAATAAGGTGTCTTAACATTATGCTCCTGAGTAATTCTTCCAAATTTCATAAGGAGCTGTCTCCTAGAGATTGTTGATTGTACATAGCTTGTACAATCGGTGGTTGGACTAGATGATCTTAAGGGTCTTTTTCAACCTGAATGATTCTATGATCATTAGATTGGTCTGCATTAAGGATCTTAATTAGAAAAGCACTTCATTCAAGAGGTTCATAGCTGAGCTGAGTACATGGTGGAAATCAGCCTATGAATCCATGTCACCTTGTGTGACAGACTTTAGGTTTAGATGTCCAGACTTAGGTGTCTTGGGTAGAAGAGTGACACTTTCTGTCTACCAGCCCTGGGATTGCATTAGTGCCTTCCTGAATGCTCAATCTGAACAATTGTTCTCAGTTGATTTGAGGGTTTCACAAGCCCTGCTCTGAAAGCAATGCCTCCTATTTTATTATGTTAGCCCACGATGTCAGAGATGAGTGCTGGTGTTTCGGCAGTGGAAGTTGAACCTTCCCACCAGTATTCTGTTACATTTTATTGCCATGTGGCAGATGGCAGCAGAGGAGCAGTCTGACAAAATGGCATCTGACATGGAAGTGCCTATGAAGCAAAGGTGTAGAAACTGCTCATGGGATTGAAAGGTTTGTCTGCTTTCAGAAGAAAACAGATGAAGTTCTTCTGGGGCAGCTTTACCTTATTGAAGATGAGAGGCAGCATAACTCCAGTATCAAACATCAGGATGTAAATGGACTGAGATTTATCAGTTAGAACAGCACCTATGTAATAGCTTGGATTTCCATAAAATGGGCCCAGAGGAACTGCAAAATCACACTGCAAAGTCAACCCTGACATTAGATAATAAAACAAGTTTTCTGTACCAAGCTGCAATAAAATAATTTTACATTTATCATCCCACTTAATTGTAATGAGTCTAAAACTAATGAGCCTTACCTCTAAACTCCATTTAAGACAATAGTTAATTGCCTCATTTTAATAAATGTTGGCAGAATGGTGAGTATAACAATGACTGAGCGCTCAATTACTACCTAGGCTAGAAAATGAAGATATAGTGTATTAATGATATAAGCAATCTGCAAAGCAATTATGATCCAGGAGGTAGAATAGACAACTCTTAAAAATAGGGTAATAAATGAACTTTCTGATCAAACATAAACTAAAAAGAGCTTTGAGAAGCAAGAAAGCTCATTGCCTGGGATTTTAGTTTGATTCATTTCTTCTTCCCCTCCTCTCTATCTGTGACATGTTCAAAACCTGTCAAAAACAGCGTCAGGGGAACAAAAGATCGACGAGCAAAGAGCAATACATTCATGCTGAACAGCTAGTGCTGTAAAGAAAGGGTGGATTCAGTGTGTTAGAGAGCTTAGCACTACTGCAGCACCAATAAAGGAAAAGGATACACAGCAGACCTGGAAATTGAGGGTCAGAAATGAAAAGAGATGCAGTTGCTGAAAAAGCCCATGGGAAGGCAATGAACAAAATAAAACCTTGCTGTACAAATGTTTTATACCTCAGAAAAAAGTTGTGTACTTCTAACCCTACAAAACTGGTGTGTGGAGATCCTGGTTCAACGACTATACTTCTAAATCACCACATGGCAAACGTCTTGCTGTCCCCATTTGTTTTTGTCTATCTGCATAGCAAGCCCTCTGGAGCAGGGCATACCTCTTCGTCCATGACATGTAACAATAGCTGATGGTCCTTCAGGACATGGGTGTGACTGCACCAAGCGCACCTCAGATGGAGGACCCTTCGCCAGCACGTTTCTCCTCACTATTTCAAAGTTATCTACCCCTGTGGGCAATGCTGTTCTCACATGGCAGGGGGAGGTCATGGCATGGAGGGCACTAAGAATTGCTGGAGGGCACTGTATTTCTTCTCTGTTGTTTGACCTGTATATATTCTTTCTCAGAAACAGTGCTGTTGATTAATTATAAAAATGTTTACATGTATGGCCTTTTTCATCGGGCAAGTCTCATTTTTATACAATTTCTCCTTCATTCAAATCTTTGAGATGCATAATATTAGGATTCATCTCTATTTTGCCCTATTAAGAGAAATGAGGTTCTCCCAAAAGCATAATGATGGCTACTAGAGAAGGCCTTTAACGAATATGTTGTACAGGAACACTGTTCTACCTATTCCTTTGATTTACAAATGATTTTATTCCCCAGCAGTGAAGACAACGTCCTGTTTGCATTCATTAGTGAAGCTGCTGCCTGCAGTCAGGACATCTTCTGATCTATTTTCTCTTTCTTTGGTAAATCTCTTTTCTTGGCAGTTCGCAGCAGCAAATTTCCATTTTTGCATCTGCTTCTTTTTGTTGTTTTCTTGTTCCATGACTGATTGTTCTCTGTTTATCTATATTTAATCACATCCACTATTTGATATTGCTTCAGAGTCCAATTTCAAAGTCCATTATCGTTTGTTGCTCTTTAGCATAATTTACAAACCAGAAAACCTTGATTTCTCTGGTATTATACTCATTGTTAATATAAACAATAACAAAGCTCACATCCCATATCTGACTTCTGCAGTCTCTCATGATCGTTAATTTTTTTTAAGAGATGGTTTCTAGAATTAGCTTAATTTTAAGCACTGCACTAATATCTCATGGCTCTATAACTCTGCCCTTTAGATGTTATTTTAATTGGAAACCAAGGAATTGAGTTAAAAGCTTTATGAATATCCTACCCAGTGTAGTGCTCAGCTTCATTGCAGAAGCCTTTACACTGACAGTAAAACTCACCATGTTCTAACAAGCCAGTGGAGGATAACTCTTTTATGAAATCACATGGGTTTTCCTATGTATAGCAGCATCACACGCTTTGTGTCCTTCAGAAACTGATCCAGCCTTTAAGCCAGTTCAATTCGGAGGTGATAGGGCATCATTTTCAGGTGGCACAAAGCTTTGGGTATTTCATGTAGGATCAAAGGTGCAACTTAAACGGAGCACAAACACCCTGGCAATGGCTGTTTTTGCCTTCTCTATTTATTTTTTTACTTATTTTTATTAGCATGGCTGCACACTGGAACCACTTTTCTGAACAAATATTTTCAAGATAAGACTTTTCCCATTGCTTTTCCTTCTCTGTTTTCTGAATCAGTGAGGGCGTGCATATCTAGATCAGAGCAGGGTGCTGTCCTGAACTGATCCTTGAAGCAATTCCTATTCAACTCACTTTGAGGCCTGGTGAGCAAGGTGGGTGCGTGCTTTGACTCTCCCATGATCTTTTAATTTGAGGACTCTGCTAAGGTATTACAACTCCTTGCTTGGAAACAAAGCTTTTTTATCAGTAATTGCCTAAAACTTGTACATACGAAGTTCTGTACTAACATGCAGAACTGCTTTACTGTAAGGTTGACAGAGCACTGAAACAGGTTGCCCAGAGATGTAGTGGAATCTCAAGAGTCGTCTGGATGCCTACCTGTGCAACCCATTGTAGGGTACCTACTTTAGTATAGGCGGTGGACTCAATGATCTCTCTAGGTCCATTCCAACCTCTGCAGTTCTGTGATTCTGTGATTCTTGCCTGGTGAACTGATACACACAGGCACAGAGGTTTGAGCGAGGCATGATTACTAAGGCACCATCTAACAACCTGCTTTCAGTTGCTTATAAATTCATTGAACATCACTTACCTGAATAAAACTCATGACCATGAGTCTACCTCAGGCTGAAATTTGCTCCTGCCAGGCAACTTTTGAGACTTTCCTTAGCAGCTTTAGTACCACTTTCTCTGTTTGAAAGTATAGCAGAAGAGTTACATTTATGTCAAGGTTAATTGTGCAAATCCTTACATTATCAGTCAAGCTGAAGTTTTTGGAAGTTACCTCTTTCACCAGATCAGTAAAACTTCAGAGATCTTGAGAGCAAACCTCCTCCAGCCTCTGTTTTTCACTAAGGGTTCTCCAGACTCTCATATCTTAGAGCCGCTACACTGCACTTCAGTGGAGGCAGTGAAGAGTTTGCTCTTCTCATCTCCAGGACAGTCCCAGGTGTTTTTGAAGCACACATTCCAGCTCCCCCATGACAAGGGGATATGAGGAAACAGAAGTCCACTTCTGTCTTTCATGCTCTTCCCATGGCTTCTCTTCTTTGCTCCCAATACACATGCAGTTTGAATGTGGGGAGGGTAATTTCTGGGATAGAGGGAGAGTCTGCTGATAAAAGGTAATTAACTTAGGCAAAAATTAAGGGAAGAAATATAGAAAAAAAATGCCTGGACAAAGAGATTAGAACAAGGAGGTAGAAGAGGAGCCAAGGGAAGTGACCAAGACTGGAATCAAGCAGAAGGGGGCAGGGGGAGAACTCCACTGCACTAATAATACAAGGTGTGCAGAAAAAGATCTGACCACCGTAGATGGAAAAGGAGTTCAGATCTTCATCAAACACTTGCCACCAATGAAAGAGTACAAAATCCTCTAACTAGCTACATATCTTGTCTTAGTTCAGTGTTAGACTGCACCAGAAAAAGTGACACACCACTGCTCTCCTTCATCAGTCCAAGGGACCAGGGCCATAGACCATGCTGTTACTCTGCTGGTTACTCTGCTCTGACTTATCTATACAATGCTGTAAGTTGGAATTTCTCCTGTGCAGCAGGGAGGTTCTCTTTAGCCTTTTAAAATATGGAGGAACCTTGATGCTGAACAAAACTTTCATTAGAAGTTCATAACAGAGACTGCAAAATCTGTCAGTCAAGTTAAGAGGTATAGATTGACAGCAAGGATCTCTCATTGCTTTAAACACTTATTCGAACTGAAAGACACAAGAAGAAGCCTTAAATCCCTAAATAATTACAACTTCTGATGCTTTTTTCTTAAAACATCTTAATTTTTTTTTAAAGCCCTGCTCTATCACCTGTTATATCCCACAATATAGTTTGTATCTGAAAATGTTTATAGGATATCAGTTAAGAATGAATTTCAGCCTTTATTTTTCTTTTCCGAAAGGAGGGGTAGAAATTTTTGATGTACAGAGCAGTGAGCAAAAGTTGGGCAGCTATATCTGGAGATTAAGAAGCCCTAACTATCTTATTAGCTGCTTTAACATCTCTGAAGATGAGAATTGATTCTTCAGCCCCTTGAGCTCATCTGTGTAGAGGGGAAGGTGAAATGACGGAATGGGAATGGGCAACTTGGAAAAACCTTACAGTTTGCAACTCCATAAAGAAAGTCTGTTGTATAAAATTCTTTACTAAATAGAAAGGTGTAAAATCTTGAAATGGGAAAGTAAAAGACTCATGTTTGAGACATATTCTTCGTCTCCTCATCTCTCCCAGCTCATACTTCAGAATTCAGTATTATGCAGTCTATGTTATAGACAGAAATGCCTAGATGACTTCCCCATGTTCCTATCAGGTCACCATCCAGAATCTTACATTTGTGCCCAGAAGAAAGGTGTGATCTAAGGTGAGATATGGGAGCAACGCAGACAGATGTCTGATAAGAGACAGATGTCAATTTAACTACTCTTAAGCAGCTGAGTTAGCCTGGCTGTAAGCTGTGTCTTCTCCCACTTTGACTTACAGAAAGTATTCTATTTCAGTGGTTTTGACAACTTCCCAAGATGAGCTGCTGTAGTCAGCACTTGGTCTTAGAAAGGACAACACTTAAACTGAATTTTGAAAGGGTTGAGAATTAATAAGAATCAACTTTTCAAATACTCATTTTATATTTCTGACAAAAGAACTGAGAATGCTGAATACATTACTTAAGCCAGGCTAACATCGCTCATAAATAGTAGCAGTTCTAAGGAAATAATCATATAGTAGTAGTTCTAAGGAAATAATCATAACCATGTCTCTGGCCACGCATCTCTTGAACTTTGCTTCAACCACAGTAGAATACAAGATCATGGAAGCCTCTAAGGACAAAAAATAAGAAATAAAAAAAAAAAAAAAAAAAAAAAAAAACTTCCATATAAATAGACTTCTCTTATTTCCAGAACAAAAATTTTGAAAAAGGAGGAGGCAGTTTTCTTTCCAAAGGACATGGCTAAGAAGCACAGACACGGGGTTGTCAGCACTTTACCTTTTGCAGTGAAAGGTGATTCATCTTGCAAGCAGCCTGAAATACATTTCTGGAGGCTATGTACCACCACTTATTTTGTTTGGTAGAAAGAATGATGTCATAAGCAACCATGAGAAAGAGTAAAAGAATGAGCGCAACTACATTTTATTTCCCAAACTGCTGCAGTATTTCCCAGTGGTACTGGTAGGTGAGATGGCTGTAAGGTTATGTCTCAGCATCTTCCAGAGATTAACATTCATTAGTACTTGTAGAGGAGTTTAGAGGCTGACAGCAGAACTGTAGGTTGAGGTGTTCAGGTGTTGCTGGGCATTTATCCTAATTGTACTGTTATCTTCCCCAAGCTCTGTGACTTGACAAGAACATGAACATGGGAGGTATCATGCAAAACATCATCTTCATACCTCCAATCACTCCAGTGAAACACCTCCAAAATGGATGGGTAATCAAAGCTCCTGCTCTCAGAGCTTTGTCTTGGCAGATCCAGCTCCCAGGTTTGCTCTTAGAAACAAAGACTCATTTCCCCAGCAAGGCTGAAAGCAACGACTGAATAAGTCTCCAGATCAGCTGTGTTAATCCCTGTATAAAATTAAACTAATTATCTCCAAAGGAGATGTGATGTTCTGCCGCCATGGATGTCAACTGAATTTGTAGATATATTTCTGAAGTGGAAGGTTTGGGCCTTTGCTCCGCTTTAACTCTTTCCCACGTATTTCAGACATCGAGGCTTATTTATTTAGCACTACTCAGGGCAGAGCCAAAATCTAACTCATTCCCTCTATAGAGAGAAGGGCAATAGTAGCTTCTCACTTTGTGGATGGTCAGAAAGCTGATCAAAATATTTTACGATGGCCAGAGTTGGAAATATTAAATTACTGATTTTTAGTAAGTTATATTTGTTCTAACTCACATCTTCTTGAACAAAGGCTGAAGAGCAAGTAACATGCAGTACCTTCTATCACTGTAATGAAAATATCCTCAGTGTTTACATTTGGGGGAAATGTTTTCTATTTCTCATCACTTATATTGATTTTTACATTTGCAAAAAAGTGTGTGTTTGAGATTACACATAGTGCAGGCCATACATTTCTTTAGCTTTCATGGAGTGTTTTGTAACCATTTTTAGAGAAAAGTGTTACTATATTCATCCTCTCTCACCTTTGTTATTGCATTGCTTCAGGTCCTCTTGCTCTCACTGCAGACTTTGCTGTGTATTTCAGCTCTCCAGATACAATTTTGCAGCGTGAGAGATCTTTCTCCCATTTTCCTGGTTTTTTTCTTGCTTGATCTGTGGTTCATTTCCTAAGATCTAAGTTAATTAGTCTTTGATCTTTTCTTCTTCCCACACAAACCATATTTCTCTGATTTTAAAAACTAGTTTTGCTTCCAGAGCTGATCATAGGGGGCTACACGGAATGTGCAAACATCCCCATGGGAAGTGGGGAGAGCAAAGAGACCCTTCAGCCCTCAGATCAGGGCTGAGCTGTAATGCTGCCTATGTCTCAAGTGGTACCTACCTGATCAGCAGAAATTTTGCCGTGCTCTACGCACACTCCGTGCTGGCTATGCTAGACACTGTGAGTTTCTGAATACCCACAAAAGCTTCACTAAACTCTGGCCAACCATTGCAAGTTCTGCTCCAGTCTATACTGAACTGACTTCGATATCTTTCTAACAGATGTTCCCAGCCAGGCCAGCTAAGGGAAGAGTAATTTCCTCCAACTTTGACCTGGAATAGTGCCTAAACCTCCCCACTCCACACTGAAAGTAAGTGCCTAAATACCCCTGTGCATCTGGAATCCTGTCCAGAAGAATACTGACTAATGAAGAATGAGGAATGTGAGGGGGAAAGCAGGTTGTTCAGTTTTGTGGAATAATTTTGGCAATCAGAAATAGTTGCGAGCCATTTCCAGGCTTGGTGTGAGGCCACAGGCAGAACAGACCAGACTGGAGGTACCCCAAGCTGAGCTTTCACTGGAAAATTGTCTGTGGAGGGGACCCTGGACAGCCTCTGATATTGCTAGATATTGAGAAATAATTCCTGTTGTAGTGTACCAGCGCCAGTGCTCTTGGACACCAAAGTGAGTATGTGTGAGGAGAAATGTGTGAATTTATTGTCTGCGCTATTTCATGATTGTTTGGCTTCAGTCTTAATACTCTCCTTAGACAGATTCAGAAGTAGGAGTAGAGCAGCAGAGATGAGATGTGACATAACTAAGCAGGGTTCTGACAGTTACCCAAGACAAGCAAGCAGTATTAGATAGATGCTTCCACGCTCATTCCTGATTCATTTTGATGAGATTTTTGCCCAAAGAAGAGGTGTTACCATAAAGACTAACAGAGCTATTGCCAGACCTTGAAACTTGCTTCATGTTGCAATTAGATGAGAACATGGGAGAGGAAAAAGCTGCTAATAGGATCTTCAGGGGAAAAACCCACAAGCCCAGGACAGAAGTGTTGCATTCAATCAACACAGCCTGTGAGCCAAATTATGGCACTAGCTTCAATGAGCTTATTCTCAAGAGACAGAGGAAAAGTATAGAGGCTCAAGTGCATGACAGTTTGCAGGAGTTCACTGTATGATACAGATAATTACAATTGCCCTTACACACAGCCACTTAACTGTAATTAATTCATAAAATAATTATCACAGTGCTGCTCTAGTCAGATTTCACATTGAACCTCAACAGACAGTTCTCTGCTGCTGAATACTAAGAGCTAAAAATAATCAATATGAAATAACGGCTTCCATAAATACTGGATGGGCCTGATTGACCTTTGTTACAGCTAGCGCAAGCAGTACCAGATGGAACAAATTGTATTGTTATAAAGCAAGAGCAAAATAAAGATCTTACCGATATCTAGGCTCGCAGGAAAGTTCCCAAAGGGAGGATCTCCAAATAGAGATCCTTCCTCCTGGAGAGTCAGCCCTTAAATGGGGGCGAGGAGGGGTGGAGCATGGCTCCACCCCTTCCAATCACTCAGGTGAAACTGCATTCACCTGTGCCCCTGCGGCTGACTCAATGCTTGCCTCAGGTGGTCAATCAGAGGTTCAGGCCATGATTCAACAGTTCCCAT
>PPHD01000158.1:9471-36580 GCA_002909625.1 Bambusicola thoracicus
AACATTTACTTGTGGACCAGAAACACTTGCAGTCTATTGCCCCTGGCCTTCTGTGAGAATGTTAGTTAGCAATGCTCATAAAAACTCAATTCATCAATGTGAACATAATTTGCTATGAACAGAAAGCTCACAAAAGGGTGAATTTGTCAGATAGACAGGTGGCCTGAGATCTCTCCCTGATACTGAACGATATGAATAATAGATTCTGGTAAATGTATGCCAAGACTTGAGCTGTAAACACAGCTGCCTCCATTCCCTTCCAGAATAACAGCTTCGAGAACGAAAGCACAGGAACCACAGTTCCACCTGAGGACTAAGCCTGTGCACGTACACACACACACAAACACACACACACAAATGCAATGTACTTCCAGAATCACAAAGAAAACAACCCCCAGAAAAAGGACGTAGACCCTTCCAGCTCCTTTCACAGACTCTTGCTATGAATGGATTTTAACATGTGTGGAGAGCAGAAGGAGAGAATAATAGAAAACATTTAAAATATATTTTAAAATATCTGCAGTCACAGAAATAAATCTTTCCACAATCCAAAGGGGGGAAAAAAAAACATCTTAGCTGGCTTTTGTAGGTAAAGGATCCAAGCATAATGTGAAAAAAGTCATAATGTCACAATTGAGAATATATAAACTAAAATTATAGTGTTGTTTTTTTTTCTTCCTCTGATACTACTTCCAAAAATTAGTTAATTTTAATGATCCTAGCTAGATCTGCACAACGATTTTTGTTGCTGTTGCAGGCTATTGATATTTACTCATACTGCATTTTGTTTTGGCTTTTTTTTTGTTTGTTTATTTTATATCATTAATTACTGTCCATGGACTAAGCTAAAAAGACATTATGCATGAGAAAAAAAAAAAGAAAAAAAAGACCTTTACAATTTTCTTCGAGGTTTTTGCTCAACATAACTTCAGAACAGGCTGCAGTCTGGTTCAGACAGTCCCAATGACTGCCAGTAAAAAATGGCCAACGTAGCTTTTATGGACTATGGGGAAGGACTTAATCTTAGGTCAGACATTCTGAGCAGCAGCGTATAGCTGGGAAGAAAGGGACAATGATTTTGTATTGCTCAGTAAAACCAAACATCCTAAAATGGACTCAGTTGTGGCCAGCCATGTTCATTTTTGAGAGCACACTGACAGTGCGGTACAAACGTTTTGATGCAGTTGACTTAAGGGCAGAAGTGTAATGTGTTGCATGGGAGAATAGCTGGCTGGAGTGCTTGTTTTGGTCCATCAGATGTTTTTATTTTTGCAGTTTTAGCTGAGGACTGAGATCACCAGGTCTGTTCTTTGCATGATCAGAGTTTAATTTGCTTTCCCTATTATACATATAAAACAAAAGCCTTTTCCCACACTAGCATGCCTTATTTTAGGGATAAGGCAAGCTCCTTATTTGATCCTTCTTTGGCAGTGATATAGCCCAGGAAATGAACTGGGAATCGTATTGTTTGAAGTTCATACATGTTTGTTAATATTTGTTATTTAGGGAGGATGCTTCACTGTAATGAGTTGGCTAAGGTGAGAGACATGTAGCACTGAATGCAGACCCAACACATCCTAAAGCTCCCAAAATGTGACCGCATATGAGATATTAAAGGCAAAATGGAAGTTCTGAACAAATGAAATCACTGTCAGAATAATAAAAGAGAAATGAGCTATGATCTAATCTGTTTTCTAGCAGTGTCACAGAGGAGCTATAATAAAAGCTATTTGCAAAGTTCAGAATCATTTCCCGTGCAAAGCCATTCACATGCTATACGATTCTGGACAAATGGAGGGGGTCTTGGTTTTGCCAAAAAATTGTATGTGGATAGTTTACTATTAGTTTTAAGTTTGTGCACCCAAATTACCCAGTTGGCTGCAATTTTATCTCCCTCCCTATTTGAGATGGCACAGGAACTTGTGCACCTGGCTTTCTCCCTCTATTTTTGATGTATCATCTTCACCCCTCTCTGTCTACAAACTGCAAGTGTAAAGGACAAACAGAAAAAGAATAAAGTCACATCATTGCTTTTGCACTATGCATACTATAAATGAGGATACAACAAAAGATGTATTGTGTCCTCATTGGAAATGCTCACTCTGTTCTTCTCCTTGGAACAATGCATGATCTGCAGTCCCAGTTTCAGTATTCCTCCATTTCTGTGGAATCATCTCTGTAACCAGTGTAACCACGGAATGAGGAAGAGACAGAAAAAAAGGGACACAAGGACACAAGGGATGATCAAGTACATAAATATCTGTTTCCTCCCTGGTCTTCACAATGAATATATATGTGAAGTGCTAAGATGATGGAAGTGTACTTGGAGCTATACATAGGGTTAGGGAAGCAACTCATCTACCATCTCTTCCTTCTAAAGCAAGCAAGCAAACAAACAAACAAAGAACCCCAGCAACTTAAGACTATGAAAAATAATGATAATTTCCCTTTTTATTTTTGGATTTTAAAAGAGGTATAGGTTGGGCACCTGGACATGGCACTCAACCAAAAGGAAGAAAATGTAGAGCTGAGCTGAGCTGTCCTAAATATATGAAAACCGGGAATGTGAAAGAAAAAAACTCCCAGCTCATCTGAAGTTTGTGCGAGCAATGGCATTTCTGGCTCTCCACTGATTTCTGCATGGTGGCTTAAGAGAAACCAAGCTCTTTGCATGTTCTAGTTTCAATTCAGTGATTTTTTACCATAAGTAGACAAAGACACTGCAGAAAGAGAGAGAGAAAGGGAAAATACTCTTTCTGTAATCCGGTATCCACTGATTTCAAACCTGTGGATATCTGCAGTAGAGATTTAAGAGCAATATGGACCCATGTATATTTATAAAGACTCCCTGTTGACCAAAGGACTGATGACACAGAGGTCTCCTAGTCATGTGGAAAGAAATGAACTGATTAGCATCGATGGGAAGAGAAGCAGTGACAGCTAGCTGTGGGACCTCCCCAGCTCCCTGATGTCTGATGGTATGGCTGGGAGGTTTCCCACTAAATGCTTTGGTTTGCACGTATAAGTTAGTTCCTGTCCAGGATGGCATCTATTGGAACTGCAGTTTCATACACTGGATATAAGAATAAGGTCCTTTTTTAGCGATGACTTGGTGACAAGCTGCAGTAAAGCACCTCCTGGAGTTCATGAAGCACTGTCCTCAGTGAAAATGTATACTTAGGACTCATGTATGCGACATTCATGCAAGTCTCAGAATGCAAAAGAGGTCAAATCACTTCTTTACACCCACATATTTTGGCTGTCTTTGCACAAATCTCTCCCCAGTCCTCAGTTCTCCAGTTGAGATCTTAATGGTATACACCACAGTTTATTGCATTTTATCTCATTAACATTATTAGTTTTTCCTCTCTGTGCTTCAGTTCTTGCGCCCAGTCTGTCACCTCTTACAAGCTTCCCATTAATCCCATCTTCCTTGTCTCAGTTTCTTTTTTTGCTTCAGTCTCCCTCTTTCCATCAAATAAGCCTTATACTCCAAAGTAAAGAAGAAATTAAAAAAAAAAAAATAATAATCACAGATAAATATTTATTCAATAGCAATAAATCTATTAACTGGTAGATGAGTAAGATGAAAAATATTCCTTTTGTATTTTACAGGACATGGAAATTATGAGGAAAAGTGAAAAAATAATTTTGCTGCCTGAAAAAGCATCATCATGCAGCCACTGTGAGTCACCAGAAAAAGCAAAAGAAGGAAAAGAAGTCAAATAAATGCATCATGCACTGCTTCTATGTGGGGAGACCTAATGTGTGAAGACAAATACTGAGGTCTCTGCTGGAAGGCAGTTTTGCTATACCGGTAGAGATGACTGCATAACCAGCTATAAAGAAGAGATTTCATTTAACATTATGTTATCTTCCTTTGGCAAGAAATGACATAGGATTTAACCCCAAACTCTTTTCTGGACTTAGCACAGGGTCTATAGGCTACAGACATGGAAGAAAGGTTGATATATGAGCATGTGTCTCTTCTGGGTCTGGAAGGTAGGCAAGCACTCTAAGTATGATTGTCTCTGGCTGGAGTTTGAAAAGTCTAGGATATCTCCTTTCTGCTTTTTTTTTTTTTCTTTCTTTCTTATTTTTTTTTTTTTCTTATGTAAGTATAATACAACTAAATTAAAAAGAGTTCAAAACACTAGTCCTTTAAAAGGTGATTAGTGAAGAAGAAAGTCCTTTCTAATGTGGGAGGTAATGGCCTTAAATTGCTCCAGGGGAGGTTCAGGTTGGATATTATGAACAATTTCTTCTCAGAAAGCGCAGTCAGGCACTGGCACAGGCTGTCCAGGGAGGTGGTGGAGTCACCATCCCTGGAGGGTTTCAAGACAAGGGTAGATGTGGCCCTGAGGAACGAAGTTAAGCAGGCATGGTGGGGATGGGTCAACAGTTGGACTAGGTGATCTTAGTGATCTTTTTCAAACTTGATTATTCTAGGGTTCTATTGTTCTACTTCAGGTTAGCATGGAAGTAACCAGGGCTGGCAAGGCAAAAAATTAGGAGTAGAGGAAGAGAAGAACTTGGGATCTTTAAACCCTTAATGTTTAGCTTCAGAATTTGAGCCATCAGTGATATAAAACTAACAAAAGATTTTAACTGGATATAATATATGCAGAGTTTTAGTTTAATTTCTTATGCTTATAGTCCTCATGATTGCCAACGAAAACCTGAACACATCCACAGTTAGGTGAACTGAGGATATTGTGAACTGAAATATGGGAACTCACCATATTTCAGGCAGTTACCTGGTGGACTGCACAGAGCCATTTTGCTTGGTACTTCCTGACATAGTGAAGAAGAAAGCTAAACGGGCAGCATAAAAATAGAAAGTGTAACTGAACCTTCCCATCAGCTCTCCTATTATGCTGGTGATATTTGTTCATACATTGAAAAATATAATGCAGAATGCATGTAACTTCTACTGATTTTTTTTCAGGTGCTTCAGTTTCAAAGGACTTATGACAGAGCGTAAGGTCAGACTGCTGCAGAAAATATGCAACTACCTAAGCATCTAAGCAAATCTATTCTGTAAAAGAAAGTTGATTTATGTTATCTAATTTTGATATTATTCAAACCTACCTCTGCCTAAATTCCAGGTATCCAACCGCAACAGTACTTGACTATAAAATCTTCTATTATATTTCTATTTTAAATTGTCTGTCAGAACTGTACATTGTCTTCCTTTTTGATACAACCTCTCCTTTCCACCTCCACCCTGCTACATGATATTCTAATGTCTAATTATTGCTCTGCCATCAGCAATAACAACAACAACAAAAAGACTGTCAGGTAAGCTTGCCATGTTTTCTGTGCACGAGGCACAACTTACCCTTTCATTCCCACTGCAAGAGGGAAGAGTGGTATGTGACGAACAGCTTTTTACAAGCAAACAGATGCATTATTATTTATGAAACGGCACATACTACGTAGCTCACAGTGCACAAATTGATCAAGAGGTAGGACACGTACACAGATTTTCTGATCTTCTGCCTGTCCCCAGAAGTCCCAGTAAGACTACACAGCTCTACAAGTAAGAAATGACCTTCAAGCCACAGGAGAATCCCCATGCTTAGGGATGCTCTTTGGCAACTTCCAGCTGCCACAGTGATTCTTCTGAAGTTACGACTTGGAGCTGGCCCAGCTAGACCTCAGCTTTTTGTCCATAAACAAAGAAGATAGACGTGCCACAATATCCAAGGTCTGATTAGGCACAAACATCCAGTAGAGTGCTAATAAAAGCCATAAAAAAAAGCAAATATACTGCTCTTTTTTATTATTATTACTGAGAAAGGGGATTCCAGGAAATTAAAAATTGCACTATATATTGGGCAAAAAAAAAAAAAAAAATCCAGCCATAAAACAACAACAAAAGACCAACATTCCTCACAAGGATATGTAACCAACCTGCTGGAAAACACACTTTGATTGCCTGTGCAGAAGAGGTAGGGGGAGCACCAGGGGAGCACAGAGTGGCAGCCTCACTCTGGACAGGATGCACGGTTTGCTAACACGCGATAAAGCTCTCAGGAAAGCTTCTGTGCTTCTGGACAAAGCATTCCCACGTTACTTCTGCAGCATGCTGTCTTCAAGTAAAGCCTCCTTATGTGGGGCAACACATTGCAGGCACACAGCTGGGGTAGGGGAGTCACAAAGCAGAAACTGGCAGCTTCTCCCAGGTCACAGTCCCTAAAAGTACTTCGGTGCTATCTGGAGGTGGCCTTGGCCTGATGTGAATGCATTTTTTAATGGAAAATTTATATCAGTGCTGTGTGCACAAGTTATAAGTAACACAAGCAAAAGGGTACGAAGAGATATACAATTAACTCCTTATTTCTTGACTAAATACCCAACTTTATTCCTCATTAAAAAAAAAAACAAAAAAAAAAACCACACACACAAAAAACATCCAACCTAACCTAAAATACTGCTCCCCATCAATCTCCAGCAGTTCAGCATTCTTGGAAGTAAAGTTCCTAAGTACCCACAGCTCATTTCTATATGTAGTGCCCTGTTAAGCACACAGCTCCACTTGCACTCTTGCACTAAGCACAGATATGGCCCCTTCTTCCCTCAACTGTTCCGGCCCACAAGCTGGATGTGTCAGCAATATAGCAGATGGGGAAAATGTATACAAGTATATTAATTGTGTGGCCTAGATTTATGCAGAATACATATCTGCACAGATTTCATATAGGATTTGAAATTTTGGTTTTAACCCTTAAGAGGTAGATGTGAAGCTCGAAAAGCAGAAATACAGCAAAAGGGAATGGGAACACCACGTCTGTGAGGGCGGCTGCTGTCCCTGCTTGCTTTGGGAATTAATTTACACAAGTCAGTCCGTGTTCCTCAGTTTACTCACTGTGAAATATTTATACTAATGCTGGTGATCTCACTGTGACTTTGCAAAGCTTAGTTAATTAGCTCATAATTAATTAGGATCTTCAAGCCTCCTGAATGACAGCAGAGCTGTGCGAATAAAGCCAAAAAAAAAAAAAAAAAAAAATTGCATGTTATTTTTTTCCCAAAGAAGTGCTGATGTGCCTGCATGTTCACAGCCATTCAGGTGAGCATTTTCCTTGGGTTGAAATGTCCTGAACACAAAAGCGCTGTGCATGCCAGCGTGCAGAAGTATTTCTGAGAACATTCATACCAGATGTGTGCTCATGACCATCCTGAAAAACTCTTTTCATTGTTTGCACAATGATTTGTCAGCGCGTTATAACTGTTCATGAATTATTTGCCAAAGGAAAAATAAATTCCCTAATGGCTTTGCATGGTCTATACACACTTTTCCAACTGCTTTAACTGCAGCCATTTAGGATCGAGCACAAGTCCATTGCTGTGGCACCCTGCTGTGGCCAGTGATGTACCCGCATCTCGGATGGGGCTACCCCATTAATTTTTACTGTGGTCTGCTCTGAAGCTCTAATAAGGGCTGAAAATCTGCATGGAGGGGTGATTTTTTGGGTAAAACTTTGAGGCGTTGCTGGGGCTGGCAGCAATGTGTGGCCCCAGCTGGGCTGGTTGTGCCGGCATCGCCTCGGCAGCTGGGCTCAGAATGGCTGCTGTGGGGACAGCCACGTGCAGGATAGCTCTGCCATGGATGCTGTCTGGGGGCCTCTCCCCTGGGCAAGATGACCTTGTCATCTCTGCAGGACACAGACGTGGTGACACCCCGTCCCACCCATTGCCTTCTGTATGCTGCAGCACTAGGGTATAAGCTAGGCTGCCATGAGGCTTGTGTTATGAATCTTACTTTAAATCTGTGACCAAGTAAATATAGTAGAGAGTATTATATACAGATATTAACTTTTGCAAAGCTTCTTGCTATACTCTACAGATCACCACAGACTGTTTCTGTGCTAAAATTTAAGGCACCTTAAGGATGAGTACCTGGCTATCATACATCTTCTATAGTTTCCTCACATTGATTAGCTTTATATATCAGGCCGATCCTCACTACTCACTTTGTGTATAAATTTACCTTTATGTTACTACACATGCCCACATTTGGAGGTGATATCTTCTTACTGAAACCAACACAGAGAAGGATAAAAGCTGTAAATCACCTCTTAAATTTAATTCACCCCTAGAACACAGTGCGACTTAGTAACTGACACACCGTAGAAACATAGGATCATTGAGGCTGGAAAAGACCACTAAGATCGTCTTGTCTAGAAGTGATAGACAGACCCCAGTAGAAAACCCACTAACCCATTAGCTCACACGCCCAGAAGATAACCTAAACATTTCCAAAGAATTCATTTTGTCCGGCTCAGTGAAAGTGGCTCAGTTCGTAAGGCAAATAACTTCCAATGAAACTTTACTGTAGTTTCCATGTAGGTAATGTACAAATGGTCAAAGCCATCTGTAAAAATATTATCTGCAGTAAATGTGACAAATTTAAGCAAAAAAAAAAAAAAAAAAAAAAAAAGTTACATCAAGTGAAAAGCTTGCATTTACGTAGTACCTTATTCAATAACTCAGAAGAACACACAGTATGCTATCTGCAGGATAGATATTTTTTTTCCTCCAGATGTCTCTTTTTCCTTCCAGAAGTTGCAGAGCATTGGACAAGCAGTAACAGATGATGAACACATGCATAACTACAAATGGGCAAGCTGATTGTTTTCAGAATTGGTATAAACATTTGCTCTTGGATTGAGATTTAGCCCATAGCAAATCTTTACATTCTCGTTACAAACCTCTGACAAAAGGAGCTTCTAATGAAAATGCTGACAGTGTGAAAACGTGGTTATGGTCAGGAAAACAAATGGATAAAAAGTGGCATTTTGTACTTCCATATGTATATTTCATCAGGGAGAGCCAGGCTTCGGCTTTGCTAAGTTTACATTTCAAAGCAAAAGCTTGATGATAACTACTTCTCCTACCCTTTCTATTTAGGGCTCCCAAACCTACTACTATTACTGCTATCTACTACACTAGCATTTGAAAACAAAACAAAACAAAAGACGGCTCAGAGGTTGGAATATGAACTTTTCAGAGCTCAGCAAGAGAACCAGCAGCTGGATTTTTTAGCATCTATTTTTGATTATATACATAGTAGTAGAGACCAACAGCCTGAAACGGGACATGGCCTCACTGCGGTAGGGTGTTAAAGGCAGGAAAAAAAAAAAAAAAAAAAAAAAACACACGTGGAGAAGGACTGCATTGCCTGTGTTTGCATAGGGGCAAAATGGAAGGCAGGGAGCAGGAAGAGGAGGGCCCAACAGCATGGGAGCAGTGAGTTAGGTAGTTGGAGAAGGCTTCCCAAAAGCTGCTGCTTCTTGGGAGGTATGGAAAGAGGTCCCTGGCCTTCTCTTGTCCAAGAAACAGGATATCTGAGAGGCTACAGTCTTTCTTCCACAGTTAGACTTGCTGTCATTTTGAGATACTTAGGTGCAGCACCAATATGGGAAATGAGGAGGATCACAGTTGTAGGGGAGTGTTTTAGTCCCAGACTACAAGAGAACAAAAAAGCCAAAACAAAAAAATATGGTATACAGGACAAGACATACGCAGAACCCATAAATGAGTATAGGACTGGAAAGACTCCCACACAGGGAGCTTGGTGGGAATGGCCATTCCATGGTGCCCAAGGTAGCATAGCAGAAGTCTGATAAATATTTTTATCTTCATCAAAGCAGAAGGACAGCACATATCAGTGGGTGATACCTGGAACATGGGTCTATGTGCTCTGACACTCTGGATGTTTTTGAGGTCAAACCACTAAATTAAGTGCTTTCTGAAAGAACACTTAACACTGTGAGGACTCAGTAGGCTTGCTTTAAACTAGGAACTAGGGAATAATAGAAAGAACATAAGAAAATATAAGATAAAATAATAATGATAGTCAGAAACCCAAGTTCTTAGGAATGTTGAACAATCACTGGACTTAAAAGCATGAGAAAGTCAAAGTGACCTTGCAGATGGTAAAATCTGGAAGGACTCTGATGGGCAGGAAGCACCATCCTCTCCTTCATGGTGAATGGTTCTGTCTGCTTCTGGGGCCCATTATTCTGACAAAGAAAGTGAAAACAGCCAGGATGCTCAGGCAACCCCCCAAAAATGAAAACTAAGCCCCCCAAAATAGAGCTTAAATACTACGTTAGAAACTATGATGAACGTAGTTAGATGACAAGGAGCTAAACAAGCTCAGTTAAATTGTGAATGAGGATGCTAAAGAAATGGCAAAGAATGATTAGCACATAAGACTGTGTGTCCTCTAGAGCCAGTGAGGGTTGTGTTAGTGACATCAGAGTGACCCAAATGCTACTGCAAGAAAACAGTAAACATGCTCAACATCAGGAGGATGCTACAAGTAATGTTTTTGCATAAAGCAAATTCAAGTATAGAGGGATTTCAGGAAGACCTCCTGACGGCAAGGTTGGAAGTAGAAAATCCTCATGCTACCACATATAGTAAGCAAATACACAAAGTAGAAAGATTGCACTGGCTGGTGGCATAATAAACACAGAATTATATCACTGTAACAAAATGCGCCCGCTGAATTTGACTCCACTTAAAGAGATGAGAGCTCTTAAGTTGAGACGTTGAAAACAATTTAATCGAACCTGGCTAATTAGGATATAACCAGTAGTTAAAAATTATGCAACACTTTAAAAATCCTTTAATTAGTTTGAAATTCTGATGGCAAGTTAGTAAATTTGCATCAGTACCTTCCTGTGCCTGACTCAATACATAGAAAAAAAAAAAAAAAAAGGTATATTTTGTCAATAGGAACACTTCGAGCAAACATACACAAGTAGAAAATAATAACGTAGAGTAAGGAATAATTAATTAATTCGAGCTTCAAGATAAGATCACTGTGTCCTGCTGCCCCTACATGTTAATCAGCTGATTGATTAATTGCTACAATCATAATAATTATAGGATGTAAATCTAAATACATTTAATGATGGTTTGCACTTAGAATAAAAATGTCTTTTATGTCTGCTTATCTTCTTCATTTCTTGAAGCCCAGTCATATTTTTTGTTTGCCATAAATAAACCTGGTGCCTTTTTAGATGCTATCTTTGTGATGAGGTAGGTTTATCCTTCGTTCATCTCATCAGCAGTGATTTTTTTCTTTGGTGGCCTTCACCTCTTGTCTAATGAAAAATATGTTCCTAGACGGGAAACAATTGATTATGTGCAATAACCAATACAGCTTCATCAAATGCTCATCCTTAAATGAAGACAAAGGGACACACCAGTGAGCCTATTGTATAGTTATAGACTGCCTTTAAGAAAAAAGCTTCATGCACTGAATGCCTCTTCCACCACACAAACTCAGTATAGGGTGACACAGCAAAGAAGATTAGCAACATAGAAAAATATTAACAAAAACAAGCCGAAGAAAAGAAAGAATTCCTCTGCTGATTTCCTACTTATGGGCAATGTGGAAGGTCTTGACATTGACATCATCTTTGAGTTTGTGCTGTTTCTTATTAAACCTAATTAAGCTTTATGAGAGTGACTACACCGAAAGAAAAATTTCGGTCCTTGTGTCAACCAGTATCTCTAAAATCCATCAACTAAAACATGCACGAAAGGAAGAAACAAGGGTTCCTCAGCTTAATCAGCTGAGCACTGTTAAAATGCTCTGTTAAAAACCAGATCTTCAGTTATGAGGGTGTTAGTGAGTCAGTAATAAGGTGTTTCTGCAGGTAGGAGTTGTAGTCTTTGGTATTCTACACATACTACATATGAGAAAAAACATCTGTTTTCAGCAGTTGAACACCTGCTTAACAAGTCCTACATGGTTGGTTCTGACTTCTACTTAGATTACAGCTCCTTTGAGTTTCTCTTGAAGTGGAAAGTGTCTGAAGTGAAATTTTCATTTGCTTCCGCAGCAAAACACCTTGGTGACTCAAGGATAAATTTCTGTTTTTAACACAAAACATTTCTAATTGAAAAAAATATATTAGCTCCATTTCATTCTAATTTTTGCTTTGCAAAGTATTTGAAAACTTAAATAAGTGTGTGACATATTTCTCAAAAGTGTTTCCTTATGTCAGCTAATATATGGACATTCACAGCAGATTCCTCAATGATTTTCAATTTTGAAGATTTGGAAATTCTGGATTTCTCTTCCACAGAGTTGGTTTCCATAGATTGCTTTGCAACTCTTGTTTTGTAGTGATATTTGTTAAATAAATAATGCTATGTTAGAAATCATAATATAAATATTTTAAGGAGCCACTAAGGCATGTTCAAGGGAAAACCAAAGCAAATTCTACCAAGTGAATGAACTTTCGCAGCCTTCAGAGGGTTACCTGACCTTCTACTTTTGCAGCTTGCTTGACTCAAAGTTACAGCATTGGAGGAGAAAACAGCGCAATTGTACTATAAAAATAAATTACTAGCATGAATATTAAGCAACAAGGATATAATAAACATGACTGCTTACATGATTCTGATTTATTGATACTGATTTGCTAGTAAATTATCACACAAAGTCCTTGTTTTAGTTGTTCAGGAACATGTACAAAATAAAGCATGGTGGACACTTCCCAAAGACCTTGACATCTGTCACTTTGGGATTCTCAACACCCGCTTTTCTGGTACATTATACAGCACCACAGTTACTTCCCTTTTTCAGATATAAATATTTTTTTCCTTTACTGTATGGTTTGTTTAAAGTCTGTTTTTCAGTCCTGCACAGTTTTTAAAACTACTACCATAGAAGTTCAGCTCTGACACAGTGGAACAAATCCAGCTGCAAAATCTCCTACAGGCTGTTCATGCTTGTTCTGTTAAATAGTGCTCACTTTGAGTCAAGAGGTTTCATTACTATATTTATGAACCTCTTGGCACCAGGAGTTGGGATTTCCCAGTGCTAAGCATTAATGCATTTTGCATCACTCTTAAGCATTGGGAACTTAGGATCACCGGTGCTGAGGGGTTAAAGATGGTAAAATGTAGATTTTTATTTGCAGATAGAAATCTTTAGTGCATGCTTGCTGTTTGTGTGTGCGTGTGTGAATAGTCTGAGCAACTATCAGATAACAGAGGGAGATAGCAGGCTGCCACAGTCACTAAAAGCTACCAGGAACTGCAGATTTTAAGGGATCTCAACATTAACAGCCTGCTGCCTATATTCTGCATCAGATATTTGTTATCCAAATTGATGGAAAGTATCCCATCTAAAATAGGATTATTCTCCTTTAAATTTAAAGCCTACTTCGTGCTTATGTGGCTTATATCACTTTATGACATGGTGTGTTATGTCAAACCTAAGATTATTTTTGGAGATTTCTGAGACAGAATCCACTTCATTTTGCCTGTCATCAGCCTAAAGCATGTGCCAAAAGACCCTTTTTTTGAGGCAGTGATTCACAAATACCATCTGAATTAAAGGACAGCTACATCTTCAAAGCAAAACATGTATCTTGGATCAAATTCTACTAACATCTCAGAAAGTGCTCTCAGTTTTGATACTTCCTTTCAGAAGATCTATATCCACACAGTGGGCTATTTCTTAAAAAGAAAAAAAAAAAGAAAAAAAGTTGATACACTTCAGCCTGCAAGCAGGAATACAGCTCATCAGGTGCCCTGATCTGTGTTGTAAAGAAAAACAAGCAACAAACTCAGCTGCAGAGAGCATAGGTTTGTTAAGGCTGCATGTGAACATACAGATGCAAATCAAACATGAGTCAAGGGAGAGGCTGTTCTAAAAGTGGCACTTCATAGCCCAGGGTGGGAGCTGCAGAAGCGTATATAAACCTGCCTGCCAGGCAGTCCTTCCTGCTTCTCCACATTGGTTCTTGTTGGAAAAAGGAGAAGGGAGAAAGGAAAAAAAGAGGGGGAAAGAAAGGAGAAAGAATGGAGAAAAAAGAAAAGGAGAAAAAAAGGGAGAAAAAAAAGGGAGAAAAAAAAGGGAGAAAAAAAAGGGAGAAAAAAAAGGGAGGAAAAAAGGGAGAAAGAAAAGGAGGAATAAAGGAGGAAAGGAGGAGGATCACCCTTTCCATGACACGGTAGCAGCACCAGCCTAGAAAACGCTTCCTTTGATCACTGAGTTGTCCTAACATGAGTTCCAAACACCAGGTATTTCACAAGAGCTTAAGCAGATCTCCACTTCTCAGTTACATTTTTTTAAATATCCCACCTTCACATCTTAGTATTTTTCAACGATTGACAAATAACACAGTTTGCTTTTCTCATCATCTGTGTATATCCTCACGAAGATGTTTTGTACCCAAATAGCATTTTGTTTTTTTTCCCAGTGCAACGCTGTCACTCTGAAGTGCTTACCAGTGAATGCGTCAGCCCAAGAGCTGATGGTGAATTAGATTGCGCTCCTGATCTTCATGAGATTATCTGTATGATATACTACCTTCCCAGGCAATTAAGGCATTAGTGCTTTGGTCGAAATGTAGCAAAATCCTGCCTGAGTCAAATGGGTTACCAGGCTAATGAATTTTATATAGAAGGGAGTCAAAGGGAACAGTTTGACTCTCTGGGAACTGAAACAAATTGCATCCTATTTTGAGGTTGTGGGCATTTCAAATGCGATACCTGTACAACAAGCACAGGGCAGTGGACTGCAGAAATATTTCTGCATCCAAGGCAGCTTCCTTAAAGATGAAAGTTTTGTTCACCAAGTTATTCTGCAATGGGTTGCTTCAGTGCTGCACGCACTGTGATGCCATTTTCGGGGGAGGCTGTGCAGCACTTCTCTCTTCCATTCCCACACTATTCCTTACTTTGCTTGACCCCTCTTTCTAGTTGTTATCTGGTACAGCTGGTGGAGTACAGCTGCTAAAGATGCTTTTCCGCAGCCACATTACCCAGTTTTCCAGTCCTTTTCCAGTCCTACTTTTTCACAATTTGTGTCCCTCAAGAGACATTATAAATCATATTAACTTTGAACTCTGGCGCAGCCTTGGTAAGAACACCAGCCTACCCTCGCATTTAGACATCGTTACTTTTCCAGAGTGCTTCAATTGCAGCTGTATTTCCCATAGCAGACACAGCTCCTCCATACTGGTGAGGTTGGAAAGCCAAAGCTGTATGAAGGTCATGATTTCAGGGATCATTCATGAAATCAGAAAAAAACATGCCTGGTTTTAGCACATGACTTAACATTTCTCTCTCATCCTCTGTCATCAGGAAGAGTTCTGTACATGGTCCTACTGCTACTTTGCTAGGCTTATCATTTTCTCTTATCACATACCCTTTATCAACACAGCACTTTTCCAACACTGTATACATTCTATTGGCTACTGAGGCACACTGGAAGGATATTACTTTGAACACTCATGATTTGCTTCTGTATCTGCCTACTCTATGGAATTTTTAGAATATTTAATTTAATTTACTTCTCTAAGCCATTTTCAGACCATTTGCAGAATAACATTTCCAGAGAGAATGAGCAGTGGTAACTCCTTTCTGACCAATTACTGCTCTCAAGTAGCAAATGTGCAGTTAGAATAGGTCTGTATTACCCAGCCATACAAGACAAAGATTTGTCATGGTCCTAAATGTAAAGGTGAAAATGATGTATTTTATTCTAATTCACTTCATGCATTATCAGAAGCCCTCACTAAAGTTGCACAGCCTTCCCTGATGCCACGTTGCTATGAACACTTTTATGAAAGAACAGTTTGTAAAACTGCATGGAAAGGGTCCATGTTAAGCCATGTTTCATGGCTTGTTTTTATCTGCCAGAACTTAAAGACCCAGAAAGTTTCACTGTCTGGAGGACAGATTTTCCAAATCAAGGCTCTGATATCAGCACGGGGTCGGTGTGGTCAGAGCATGCTGGTGTTGGAGAGCCCTAAGGGACGAAACAGTCCCTTCAAGGGAATAGAAGGTATGAATGAATGCAGCTTAAATTTTTAGATTGATCTAGACTGACTTAGATTTAATTTTTTAGATTTTCCATAGTCTAACATACATTATCACAATAATCATCATTTTCACTTATTCCTGCTGCAGGGTAAAATGCACTTTCCTTCAGCAAGTTCTTCAAATTTCTGCATAATGAGGACCAAGGAACAACTCGGTTACCATCAAGATTTTATCATGTCTGCTTCTCTGCTGCTTGGGAACCACTGCACCAGCACACACAGATGTGTGGTGTCAGTCTAACTTGAGGAAGACAGCAAATAAACTTTTGGATAGTAAAAAGTCATACGGAGAGAGGAAGAAGACACAGCGCTGGAGGTGATGACTTTCAGCATCTCCTCTTGCTCTAGAAGGCTCCTTTCTCTCCCTTCCTGGTCTTCTCTTTCCACTTTCCCCTCCCCCCTTTTCTTCCATTTTTGCACTTCTGAAATTGTGTAACTGGGGCATTATAGGCTGTTTCTCCTCCTGTTATTACTTTCCCTGAGTGGAAACTTCACTCACAAGCCTGATGAAACATTTTTCCCCTCAAACCCAGAGTGCCAATTCTCACTTTGTCAAGAGCTCCAGATAACCTCCACGAGAAGTTCTTCTCCCCCTGCCTCCCGCAAATGCTCCAGGTTACAGGGATCTTGTCACAGCTACTAAATAGCTCCTTTTCTCTTTTTCTCCTCCTTTCTGCCTGAACTGCGTTATTGCTTGGATTTCTCAATTTCTCTTTGTCTTCTCTTTCACTGTTCTCTCCCTCGCGGTTTTCTCTATGAGCTTCTCCTATGCTAACCTACTGTCCTTTCTTTTCCATATGAAAAGATTCTCTTAACCACAGATCAAATTTATATTACACCAATACACAATTTTCTGTGCCCCCAAAGTAAGTCAAAGATGAGCAAACTGAAACTCGTGTTCCTCTGTTTACAATTTTTTGGTTCTGCACTCCATCAACTGGCAGTCAATGTAAAGCCAATGGAGAGGTCTTGGAGACTCGATGATGAATCCGGTTATCACTCACAAATATAAACAACTGTTTTTTGGTGAACTGAAGTGAGGTACGCTACTTTCTAGGTGACACTTCCACCAAACACCAGTCTCTGCCAGTTATCCAAATAAGTACTAATACTCTGAGCATCCCTATCACATGGCAGGTAGAACTCCAGAAATTCTTTCAGCCTTGTTAGCACTTGTGCTATTGATGATAAGCCACAGTTTGGAGATAATACTGTCTAATAAGTGCTATTTGCAAATGCTGGCTTCAAAGCACTGTGCTGGACCTACCACGTACAGCAAAGTTCTTGCAAAAGGTTCTCACTGAGCAGATTAACTACAGATTCAGATCCAATAATTTATTGTGTAAGCATTAAACCATTCATACCACTAACACCTGTGCAAGCCAGTTGGCCTAGTCAATTCTTGTTTAACATTTAATTATGAATATAATTAGCATGAGTTAAGAGACAGGCCAGGCATCCGCAATAAAATTTCCAGTATGCTAAAAAAAATTATAACTATAATAACAAAAAAGATTAAATTGCAGGGAATATGTCCCTGCTGTGCAAACTTCGCATGACAGCAATATTCAAGTACAAATTCTTTTTAAATTTGTTCATTTGCTTTGATGAGAATTGCAAACTCTTTGCTGTATATAAAGACACCATTTTTTTCCCAGTTCCTTTAATTTTAAGGCATTTTTTATCCCTGATGCAAGCCTTTCAGAAAGGTTACTCAGGTTCTCCTCTTTTCCTTGAATGGTAAATTAATTGGTTTGGTGGTGTCACTGGAACACTGTCTTAAGTAAATATAAGAGTGTTGTTGAATGTTCTTTGTAGCACATCAAAATTGCATGCTAGCAGGAGAAAAAGATTAGTGGATATTACAAGAATCTACCTATAAATGTACATACTATGTTTAAAGATAAAACAAAACAGTCAGGTGCAAAGTCAGCCCAGGGTCAGTTACCTATGGATAGGAGTTATGTGGGCCTTTTTCACAGAACAAAGCCATGCAGAGGAGCTAAATCTTCATACGTAGATTTTCTTTTCATTCTCTTTCAAATAACTCAGAACTATCTACATGGGAATAAAAAATAACATAATGTTCTACTCCCTTATTTTCTATCCTTTCTTTGGGCAATTTTCCTCCTCAAAAGACAAATCTATTCATAGGCATGCCCTCTAATTCTTTCTTCTAAAACAGTTGCTTTCAGAGCTGGAAAGATCTATTTAAAAATGCTGCTGAGTAGAAACAGTTTGCAACTGTGAATGGAAGGTCACCAATAGAGAGCCAGGAGGTTACTGGGGCATATTGTTCCTTGACACCTCTTGGGAACAAAAAGCCTGGAATGAACCTCTCTTGTTACCAGCCTGCTGCTGTTATAAGTACGTCAGCCTCCATTTACATCTTCATTGCAGGTGTGCTTTCTTTATGCCTCAATTATGAGAGAAGACCACGCTAGAGTACCTACGCTAGCTGTAATGGGTGTGATGGTACAGCTGAAATATTTTGGTAGCCAGGTTGTACATCTCTCTACATGGAGATATTTCTATATTCCTGTGAATGAAATGTATTTCTCTGAGAATGCATTATCCACAAAATCATTCATTTTTTTTTAAAGAAATCTGGACTGTGTCTCAACTTTTGGATACTTCTTTTTACTATGTGATTTTTGTTCCGTTTGCATTTGGTTTCTGGACTTCTATTGTCTACTGATATTTAGATTCAACCCGAGACATATTAATATGACTTATTATGTGAGATATATTGTGGTGACCTTGGGTTTGTTTACAAATCACTGTGTTCACATGAAATTGAGGCTTCCTGATGCCATGCCAAGCCCCAAAACTTCCTTGGACAAGTAAAAGAAGGATAGGAAAACAATTTCAATAGGAGGCTTGCCAACTGCGAAGCTGAAGGCAGTTTGATTAGGACTCGAAGCCCACAGATTGAGATTATGACAGAAATTTGCATAATGCCAGAGACTGATAAGATTTTGTTTCTCAGGAACCTATTACGTGATGATGTTAAGAGACTGTCATGGATTTATTACAGTGCAATATGCTGACTTGTCTTTCCAAGACGAGTTGGCCTTGAGCCTTGTTCTTTGTAAGCCTGGAGTGAGGCTTCTATAGATGTCTTTTGAAAATTTCTTTAGACATCTTTTGTAACTTTTCACCAAGATGATATAAGGATGTTATGACTGTCAGAATAAATGAATGTATTTACTTCCTCTCCTTTTCCCAGCTACTATTTTCATAACACTGCATAGTGGTTCAGAGCAGGTCCTGGCTATTCTGTGTTTTCAACCAATGCAGCTCTGTTCTTTGATCATGATTATGTATTGATGACTAGACTTGTTGATTGGTCCTGATACATCTTTTTGCCCAATTTTGATGAGGACTACTTCCAGGCAAACTCCACACAGCAGCTGCATTATTCAGTGCAAACTGTGCTATGGCCTGCTGAAGACCTAATTGTGTTTGTTGCCTACACAGACATGAGTTTCCGCAGCATGCTGCCTCAGGCTGTGCATGCACCAGGTTTGATGGGAGAACCTTCTGAAGAAAGATTGGAGCCTGGGCTGAGAGTAAACCTTTTTCCTGATGCCATCCTCCATGGACATAAAGGGGTTGACATGAAAAGGTCTGATTTCTTCTGATAGTATAGATAGCTTTTGTGGGTTAAAAACAGTCTTCTGCTCTAATGAGGTAGGAGTTTATTCCTCTGCTATGTTACCACTCTGTTTAGTAAGACCATGACTTCACTGACACTGTTCGACGAGACCAGTGATGACCAGTAGCTAACACCAGCAAAACAGCAAGAAATGTTCTACCTTCTTTCAGTAAACCAAAGAGTTCTAAAACTCTATCATACATCAGATACTAAATAATCATCTTATTCAGTCTCTATATAATAGGGTAACACAAAACATTATAGGATTGATAGGAATGACACTGTGAATTCTGTTTAGCATTCACCAAGAGACATTAATTGATATATCGAAAGGATATGTGTGAAGTCAGTTGAAAAAAGTGTTAATGGTCCATCAGAGAAACAAACAAAAACAAAAAAACAAACAAAAAAAACCTACAAAAAACATCCAAACCAAAGAAAATCCACAGATCTTGAAAAAATAAAAACGATATGAGTATCTAATGTGAGCATCTGGTAGTTTCTATGCACTTTATCACTATAATTCTGAAAACCTTCTTCACGTGCCATCTAAACCCCAAGGTGCTGCGACTATGGCCTTATGTGACCTGTAGGTGACTAGGGCTCTACTGCTCCCTCTATAGACAAATGTTTTATTTTCTGCTAGGACCAAAAATCTTGAGCTTCAGAGACGGAGGATTTCTCTGCTAAAGTTTCTGGGGAGGGCTGGTCCTGTGGGTATTGGCAGGACCTAAGTCATGTTAGCTAAGTAGATCTAGTGCCCTTTTCCCCAGTGACTTGGTGGCTCACGTGGATACCATGTTTTCTATTCCTCATACTGGGACCTGAGGTACCTCCTTTTAAGTTGTGGGTTCCACTTGGAAGCCTCAAAGTCACATTTAGCAACCTTTCATTTGTATTATTCTCACTTTTACGTTCATCTGCCTTAGGTAGGAAGGGCAAAGCAACAACTTTCCTTCAGAAAACTCCACATGGAAGAATCATCATTTTGGCAAAATATTTCTATTTAGAGCATATGCATACATTTACTTTGTGTGTATCTGCACCTTAAAAGATAAATCATCTATTTATCTACGGTGCTTAGGTGACATCTATTAAATTCATATTACAGATAAGGAATCAAAATGATGGCATAATCACTGAACCTCACTGAAACAATCTTTTCAACATAGTAACATTTGCAACCTGTGGCAGACAAAATCAAAGATTTGAACCCAGCCCTTCCAAACCAGAGACAGATGCTGCAACTTTGGGAACTTGGTGGAATTTTCCTTTGTGGAATATAAAGTTCTTTTTATTATTATTATTTTTGTTTTGTAACTGCATTTGGACGATGCACTGTCTATACAGATGCACCATCTATACAGCTTTCCCCAGATGAGGAGATCTGGAATGACTAGTCAGCGTTTGAATACTTCCCATGTTTAATTTTCCCATTTATTTCATACTATGGATATCAGTCATAACTGGAGAAGAAATCATAGTAGACAGATTTTTTTTTTTTTTTCCATGCATTCTGCCTGAGACTTTTCAATACAATTTGTTCAATTAAACTAAATATTTATAAGCAATTAACACATTTACCTGCTAATGTTTTTAACAGCTTTTGGGGGTACTTTTTTTTAGTTTCAGCGTATGAAACAAATTCTCTAAGAAGCTTGCATGGACATACAGATTGAAATCTGCAAATAAGGTGAGTAAATGTTCCAGCTATTGGCACTTCTACCACCTTACTCACATGAAGTACAATTTTACTTGCAGACAATCTGTTGAACCACGTCTGTTGATCTTGCAGAAAATCAATAGAACTATTTGCGGTGCTAAGTAATTTAAGTGTGGCTGAACCTGACTTCATAGCAGCATTTGGGCACACTTTAGAAGTGCATATTTCATCCAAAATACCACAAAATGACTTGTCAGTAATATATCAAAGTCCTTGAAAAACTTGCTTTCCAAATTCTAAGCAACAAAATTAGTATTAGGTCAGAGGTCTTGTGGCCTTCCATTTGTCATTTATAAATTCTCTGATATAAGCTACGTGGACAGTAATTAAGCAGCTTCAGCCTGGCAAACCAAATTCAGAGATTCTATAGTGCCCTGAATTATCTCCTTATATTATGGCCATATCTAAATTGTTCTAATATTATGGCCATATCTAAACTTACTTGTAGGGGAAATTGAAGGTAGAGAGAAAGCACTTTGCCTAATACACAGGACTATAATATTTTGTTCCTATGCAGATAAATTAAAATGGCCTCAACCAGGAAAAGAAATGCTAAGCTTGCTATGGAATTTTTCACATAATCTTAAAAATAGCTTCAGCATAAAGAGCCTGGGGCACCTCTTGGGTACTTGTCCCTCCAGAGACTTCAAACTAAATAGATAAGCCACCAAGAAATGTTAGCGATAACTTGTTTCCAACCACAGGTCATTTTTTACACAACTTCATCTTACTCACCAACGATATGGCTTTGATGGATGGGTGCTCAGTACTGGAGCAAGGATGTCATCTTCATGTTACTGTGGGAATGTGTCCTAATTGCCCTTTTCCTTGCAGTCTTCAGGTTGCTTTATTTCTGATAGTAAGTGCTCTTTCTAACTGTACTGCATGCACTGGGTGCTAATAACACCAATTTTAATAACCCATGCACTGGGTGCTAATAACACCAATTTTGGAAGAATGGACAGAAAAGACAGACGTTACAGCCTATTTTTTACAACATCCTGAAGCAGAAGGGAAATCTTCTAGCAGTTCAGCACAGACCAATTTTCTAGCAGCTAACGCAGAGCAATTAGCACAAACTAGCCAAAGAATCAACTCCTATGGAAATGATATTGAAGACAAGAGATTTTTTTACTTTGCCTCAGGACTATTAGCATGTAGAAGAGCTCAAAAACCACTGGAAACACCTAATTGTTGTTTATAGATGTTTTTAAGTAGAGATGGTAAGAACACAGATTTGTAGATACGTTGGCAGCAAAGGCCAAATAAAGAGAAGATTGATTGAAAATTGTAGATTATATTGGACACTTGGATTAGGTAGAAATCACCCTAATGTGCCGTAAAGAAAGCAACAAGAATTAGAGATTTGAAATAGTGCAAAGAATGTCTTAGAGTGCCTGTATTTTCTTCCTATGAGCAAACTGCTTTAAAATCCCTCTATAAATGACTGTTCATTAGTCTATCAATGTGTATAATGGCTCTCAAAATCATAATAAGAATTAATAATAGCTCAAAAATCAGAAAGGGACATTAATTTCTCACTCATGAATATTGATGCTTTAGGGAAGAGTCTCATCCTGACATGCTTTCAAAGTCCATTTCACAAGTCTATTATTGGATACCTGCTATTTTCACTATTAAAATTTTCCCACTGAGCCTCCAAAAGACTTTCTATCATCTGGACTTGAATGCTAGCATGAGAGGGAGAACAGAAGATAGCATGATCATGGTGTCATGATGATGGTCTTCAGGATACAACAGTGTTGGCTGAGCCAAAGCATACACCAAAGGGCAACGAGAATGAATGAGAAGAGGGCAGGAAGACTATTTAGCTGCAGAAAACCAATGTGATGGTGGACCATCTGGAACAGAAAGTGAAAAGGCAGAGTACACATAATAAATGCAGAACAACGTCCTTAAGAGACTTTGTTCATGTACCTCACGTACCACATCCACTAAAGGCACTGCTTCTTTCCAAAGAGGCAGTGGATGGAGAACCACCTGAAAGGCTATGTTCAGTGATGATGCTTCAAAAGAGAAACCTGTCCTAATGCACGACAGAAACTGAAGCTGAGCAGTAAGCAATTCTTTCTTATTTGCCCTTCTCTTAGCACTTCAGAGACTATGCAATGGGAATGTAAACTGAAGTGAGTTTCTTCTCCATCTACTTTCAGTGTGCTTTGAAGAAAGTGAGCTGTCAAGAGTAAACTTCCAGGTAATGTCTTTCCTTACCTTGCATATTTAACTGCACTGCTTCCTTCTATAACTGAGAAGGGAAGGATCTTGTGAGATACATTTAACCTCATTATATCTGATACTGGGTCTTGAAAAGCTTTAGTTGAACTAAAGACTCTTATGAATATAAAATCAAAGTGAGCCGTACATTAAGGACTTCATATGCTCTGACAGCTGCGCATGTGTGCACACAGCTCTCATTAACAGTAATGACAAATATGCATGCCCATCATTCAGAAAACAGATCTCTAAGTACATTATTGTTGTTGCTGTTGTTGTTTTCCTGAGGATATTTCTCTATTGGACCTTTAATTAAGCTCCTAGAGGGCTTTTCCCTCTAAAGCTATCTCCTCTAACCCCGAGTTTTCAAGAGGAGTGAAGCCCCAGATAACTGTTTTTGGGGTAAGTTCTTCCAAGCTGCTACAGTTTTACAAAATGCACCTGCAGATATTAAATGCAGAAAGGGTTTGCAGCGTACAAACCAAACACAAGTAACAAAATAAATGCCTTGAACTTTGACAATACTTTTTGCTGCCTGCTGCCTTAAATTGAAGGAAAAAAAAAACCCACAAATATTGATATGAAAATGAGAACACAAATGTTTCTGCAGTCTTTTTGTGATCACTGTAAGGCAAGAGTCTGCAACCTTGTGAAAGGAAACACATGCATTTCACTCCGATTAACATAAAGACAGCCCCTTCTAACATGATTCACAATTATTAGTCTCTCTCTTGTGTTTGGGGATATATGGATTATCAGCCTCCCATATTTTGAATACGTACACATTTTAATTCCTTTCCTAAACCATTTTAGGCACTGAAGTTAAACTGCATTTATGAAATTTATAGATCAATAATTTGATTTTTTTTTTCTCTAGCTAAATAACTACATGCCGTAGGAGGCAAAAGGCAAGCAAAAACAATAAAAAGACAGGATCATGGATCACGGAAGGTAAGCCAGATTTGCGATGCCTCTGTGCTTCAATTTTTAAGTTCATTATTATTTTTATATAACAGGCTATTTTACTAGCTTCTACTGTATCTGATGTACTTACTTATCGCCTCCACAAACTGTTCAAAGAAGCAGTATGGGAACAGCGGCTCAGGCAGCTCTCTGAAAAACATCTTGAGTGCTCCGGTGACAACGTGGATGTCCTCCCACTGGCTGTCGTCCAAATTCAGCTTCTCTTCTGGGAAAACACGAGGAGAAATGGAACAACTGGTTTTAATGAAACAATTACAAGACACTAATTATTATGTTAATGTTTGCCTACTATCATCAGCAACCGTTAACAGCCTTCTGCACCTAGAGGTTTGGTGCTGTGCATGTTTTTTTTTTTTTCCTTTTTTTTTTTTTTCTGTAGGAAGAGAACATTTTCAATGGAATACCATCTGTAGGAATGCAGCTAACAAAAAAACAAGAGACACAAAGAGACAGTACCATTGACACAGTATGTCAGATACATTTATTCCCATAATGCATCGGTATGAAAATTAGCATCACCGCTCAACATGATTCAAAGCTATTTGGTTTTGAGGCCGAGGGGCTAAGAGTTGCCAATGATGGCCGGCTCAAGGGACCGGCCTAAAGGCCTTGCTGAGCCAACAGGAGACATATGCTAAACATGGCAATAGAAAATGAGTTATTGCTTTACATGTGTTAGCCTTGCTATGTACAAGGGAATAATGGGGAACGCTTTTCTCCTTTTTTTTTGCCTGAATGTAATGTCAGCAAGGAATAGAGTACTGTGAGAGAAAGGATATTAATTCCTTCTTACTGCTTCAAAAATATTTTGTTTGGTTTTCATCTCTGGGAGGAAGATTTGCCCAGCAACAATATTAGACAGACCCCTGTTGGCCTACCTAGGCTATGCAAAGCTGTCAGAAATGATAACACACTAAAGACAAACCACAAGTGCTTACAAAACTGTTTTACAAACAAAAAAAAAATGTTTTCTTTTGAAGCTTGGCTGAGCTAAGGAATTTAAATATAAAAGAACCTAAATGCTAAAATAGTTTCTAATAAAAAAATAAAACAAGATTGGATGATTACTCTATTTTTCTCTTTTTTTTTTTCTTCTAGTAGTGTGATACTATTAGAACAGAATAAACAATGAGATCATAATCCACAGAAAACTCACAGAAAGTGTAAATCCTTATTAGATCAAACTACACTTTCTTTCAGTCCTGCTACTCCAAAAATGGAGTTTGCTTTTTATACATGTGCTGTGATTCTCATTTTTAGAAAATTTCTTTCTGAATGCAAATCAAGGGCCAACCATGAGAACTACTGCACAAATTTAATTTGAAGCAACAGAATCCTGAAATGTTTTACTGAATGTCACTGAATTTTCATGTTTAGCAATTCACTTGGCTTCAAGAGCAGCCTCTTTAGTGAACTGTTGTTAAACAAAATGGTACAATTATTGGAGACACATGGACACCCACAACTCCAGATCCCTGGTACTACAGTGCAATAGTTTTTTCACTATAGAGCTTGCTTTTGGACAGAAAAATCTCATTCAGAGTGGAGCCATCTTTCATAAACATTATTTAATGCTCTTTAGATTTCTGTATCTGGGAAATGTTTGCAAATAAAGGAATGGACTCAATTCCTTTATTTGGAGTAACGTGAGACAAAAGAGGAACAAAGGCACGCTTGTGCACTTTATTTAGCTGTCTTGGTTTCAGGCCCTTTTTTTTTTTTTTTCCCCCTCTGTTGCATTACCTCCATCATAAAAGTAATGATTTGATCTCAAGTGAGTTATCAGAGGGGATCTTCTTTGGACTCTGAGATCATATTTGATTGATCGTATTTCAACAATTAGCCTTTTATTTTGCCACACACTATTGAACTAGATCGACAGCAACTTAGCAGGCCAGCTTTAAACAGTCAACTGTTAACAATAGCATCAAAAAGAGAGACCTGATGGGGTTTACTGTCACTTTAAAGAACAGGGTGGGTTTTCACATTGTTGAAATCTGTCAGATATTTTGAAATGTCCCTCTCACTATGGTGCCACACCCCCTGCGTGCCCTTATAATAAAATTGGTTTTACTCCTGATTAAATCATTTTCTCCCTACCCACTACCATACTTCTCATAATGGACCTGTGTGCTCTACAGCTGGTGTTCTTCCCATGGTACCAATTCTTACTTTATCTTTTAAGCACTTTGCTGCTAAGATCTCATGCAGAGTGCTTATGTTTTGTTAAGAGCTTCATTCTTAGAGAAATAGCTTAACACATGTTCTAAAAATGTTGTACAACTTACTGCTTAAAACACATTTAGAAAATGTATAAGTACTGTAGCTTTGGCACAGAACTTTAAGTAGAAACCTTAAAAAAAAAAAAAAAAAGCACTTGTTTTTGCCATGCATTTGTCTTAAATGTCTAAAGTGGAATGCTTGACTTCTAAGGCTTTGCAGAGACTTATCTTACCAGATTTTTGCACCATTTCCAGCTCTTCAAGGAAACGTGTTAGGAATGTATCATCGTGAAAGCAAAGGGTGTCAATTTTCCCTCTAGCAATAAGAGAGTTTTTAAAAATGTTTGCTAGGAGGAACAAATGCCAAGTCAAAAAAAAAAAAAAAAAAAAAAAAAAAAAAAAAAAAAAAAAAAAAAAAAAA
>PPHD01000158.1:43999-79485 GCA_002909625.1 Bambusicola thoracicus
TTCCTTTTTTTTTTTTTTTTCCTACCTAAAATTATAGGCATATCTATTTCAGGAGGGAAAAATGTATGCTTTGATGCAATTTTAATACTTTATAACGCATGGATTTTGTTCCTGTTTTTCAAATCACTCTTGCAAATAGACTCATAATAACATGACAATTCTAAATAAAAAGAAGAGATTGTCATGACTTTGAGATGCACGTAGGTCCCTCCCGCAAGTAATATATTAAAATATTGATTAGATTAGGGCATCGTTTCAAATAAATGGAGATTTATACTTCCTTTTGGATGCAGTATCTTATAAAAAGTTTCAAGGCAACGCACAACAAAGCAGTTGACAAGAAAGATAGCATCTGCTTTCCTGGCTATTCAAGCTGAAGTTTTTCATTCTAAATGCTAGCAATGTTTCCAAAGTTAACATAATTAACTCACGACAATCCTGAAACATCATAATATAAGATACAGATGGAAATTCAAAGCTTTAAAAATGTCATGCAACTGCAAGAGGATTATCATTTTTTAACCGCGCCAATCTGAATACTAATTAAAACAGGTGTTTTTATTTCAAACACTGTTGCACACTGTGACATTACTGGGAGAGTTATTTATGTATTAGTCTACGAGGAGGCATATACTGCTCAAAAAATGGGATGTGTGATAATAACAAAGTTCTGAGATAAAAGAAAGACACTGTGCACTGCTTCCTGCAACAATAAAAGACCAGTAGTTCAATTAGTCAGTAATTTCCGTGTGACTATTTGACAGATTCTACTAATTGTAAAGCTCCCACTAACTATTGCTTTACATAATTAATTATATTCAAACGCCAGCTACAAAGACATGTGGGCCAGTTGCCCTTTTGACAATGTTTTTCGCAAACTGATTTGCTTACCAAAAATATTTTTAGAACGAAAAGATCCTAATCTTGAGTGGAAATACACATCAAAACGTTAAAGCAGCTCTGAGTTTTACCACGGTTATGAGAGAAAATTTGGATTGTTTAACATATCATTTATGCCGCATGCATAATAGCTGAAGTCTTCTAGCAGAGATCTTTCATATTAATTTAGCATTGCATAAAATTCATAGTAACAGGTCCAGGGGTCAAGCATCATTCATCATTAGTTGAAGTGACATTTGCAACCCTTCATATAGCAGCTGCTTGAAAGGGGAAAAAAAGGTATTCTTTGGAAGAATGGGGGGTAGCACACAATCCTAGCTCTATCCGCGGAAGGGAAAACAAGGTGCCACTATGTCAGCATGGTAATGTGTTTAAATTCGGTGATGTCATTCTCCCTAACCCCCACGAGTCACAAGGCACAAGGCAGCTGCATTCCTGAACTTCGTAGTTCGGGTGGAGATAAGTAATAACTAGATGTAAATGAATTACATTACTGTGGTTGTGAACACAGCTCTGTGCATCTAAATTATGATTTATATCAGGATCCTATCTTGTTTTTGAGAGTTTTCTACTTGTTAACAAGGCAGCCCTTGTTCTTGTGGCATCCTCCAGGCATAATAGTTTCTGGGAAGCCAAATAAGATCACTTTTGAAACTGCAAGACAGCATTCCAAGACTTTGCAGCAGAACACATTGGCCAAATTAGGACTTCTGAAGTCTGTTAACTAACAAATAAAATCTTTTTTTTTTTTTTTTTTTTCTTTGTGGCATGTTTTGTCTACTATAAAACACTGAGATCAGAACGGGAAATGTGAGCAATTAAAATGAAAATGTAATCATCTGCAAGAAAAGATAAATTTGTATTAAATGGCTAATACTTCACAGTCCTTTTGATATTACAAGTACTTTTTAAGGAAAATATATATTTTATGTCACAGTAATTTTTATTATGTGAAACATGTGATCCCTTTGGAATTATGCACATTTTTAAATCGTAGTCATTCAAACAGCACACAACAAGAAGTACTTGGATTTTGGAGCTTTGCTAGTATTTGGAGAATTTCTTCAACTTTCCTATTATACCTGAAATATACTTAATTTATCCATGTCTCTAATTATCCACTGGTACTTTAAAGCACTGTGACTGAGACCACGACTTCTTCCTTCAAAAGTTTAATGATTTTTGTAAGGAGAACCAACGCTGCTTGAAGAGTCACTTAGAGGCGTATGAAAAACGTTCAAGGACACAGTTTAATACACAGTGCCATTCTATGAGCTGCTGTAAATTCAGCTCCCAGCCAACATGCTTCTAGCAGGAAGAAGCTGGCCGCATGTTTGCTGCTTGTGCATGGCACACAGTGCAATCCAGCTGCAGGTATTTTGCAGCAAGGTCGCAGATAACCCACGGCAGCACCGGATCCTGTGTTGCATGGCAGCTATCCATTTCCAAACCAGATAAAAACTGTTAACACAAAGGACTGCAGCTACCACTCCATTAATCTTTTGGCCTCTCACCTTGCCATGGGTTTTAACTGCTTCACAGACAGTAGACATGTATGTAAGGATGTTATAGATACAGGAAAGGCAGAATGGCTGCAAAAGGAATAGAACAGCAGAGGCAAGATGACTGGCAGATAGGGTTGCCACATCCCCCTTAAAGAGACTGCTCCTTTTCCACACCTTATGTCTCTTGTACCATAAAAATATGCATAGATGTATGTGGGAGCATCATAGCAGATTTCTTGGGATGCGTGCCATGCATCTGAGCTTCGAAGCTGGCTCAACGTTGTCACCATTAAGTCGCAGTGTACACAGCAACACTTCAATCTAATTTCAATTAGGGAAAAGTTACACAGAAACTTCTTGGAGAGCACACATGACCCCGTGCATAAATACCAATTAAATTCAGTATCATCGGTGTCTTTGCAGCGAACATTGATACCACTGAGAGGAAGGAATTTGAAATGAGGGAGCGCTTTATGACATTGCCTCCATCTACAAATTCTGTCTGTGTTAACTAGTACGTCAATGATTAGTGAAGCAGTTGGATTCATCTGTGAAGAAATGGGGTGGAGAGAAGTATTCCCATGATACTTTCAGTGCAGACAGTTTTTATGTGACATAAGGTAGAATACTGCATTATCATGCAACAAAATACTACCTGGTAAGCAAGAAAAAAAAAAAAAAAAAAAAAGCTTGATCTGCTGAGCAGCTACAAATACCAGGAGCAGTTGCAGCCAAGATAACAGGAAAACCCACTGAAACTGCATCTCACGCCAGAGACTCACATCACCCAGAAATGGTCAGTTCATGTGCTGAACTACTCATCTGCTCTGAGCCTTGGTTTGCACGTAAAGGGAATTCCTGTACCACTGAGTAGGATGGGTGAGACCATGCCTATTTTCCTTTGGACACACAGAGTGTGCAGGCACTTCACTTTGTGCTGTTCCACTTTCTTTTGTCTGCCTGGTCTTTTATTTCAAAACAATGGAACGACAGCGCTAAGTTAGGGCTTTAGCCCTTGACAACCACTTTTTCACTCCAAGCTTCGAAGATTCTTCTAAAAATGCAGATTATGTGAGGGAGACTTGAATGCGCCCTTTGAGCGCAAGGAATGGACGGAAACAACACCCCCAACCCAATACCTCCAGTCTAACAGCCCTGAACCTGGGAGAGGACCAGGAGGTGCAATCCTGTCCACGGCTCCCATCAGGCCATCGCTCACTGGTGACTGGGGACTTTTTACAGTCTTTCAAATCTTCTTTCAATCACAACATGCCTTAAAGGGACAGAAGGTCTTAAAATGTGCTCTCCATCTCCCCAGTTGAGAAAGCTATGTCGGAGGGGGAGGGGGTGGGGGGTGAAGCTGCAACACAAAAAGCATTAATGCAAAGAACAGTGGGGTCTCTCCCTAATTTGACTTTCTCTACAGGTGGTCTGCAGCTGCATCCAAACAGGTTACACCACCGCCTTCCCATGGGCATTGCAACAAAGTAGTATCTGTATTCACAAGAATACATTTGCTAGCATGGGCTGATTCAGGTCTAAAAATAAGAAAAAAGCATTTTTCAGAATAGCCTGAGGTAACACTCTGCGCCAGCAGAAGACAGTAGCACTCTTGTTTCACTGGCTGTGCGTGATGATAAAGGATATCAGAAACCTACTTCACATGACTCATTGGGGCCCGCAGCCAGCTTCCAATTGATTCATTTTATTTGTATCAGTTTGTTCTCCATTGATTACAAGACAGGCCAGACCCAATCAATAAGCAATATTCTGTTTTCTATAGACTCAGGGGTGATTCGTGTTTGGCCCTGTGACTGCAACAGATTATTTTAGAGGTCTGGGTAGCATCGTGGAAACAGCGGGGCCCAAGGACAGCTCAGCACTGAAAGAAACGGGAAAAAGTTGCCAATGTGAGGCAAGATATTGGCTTTTAAGCTGTTCCACCTCCATAGTGATGCAGGAGCAAGATGCACTGCAGCGCTGTATGTCATGCAATGCTCCTGCAAGGGATGCAGGAGGCATTTCCATGGGCCTGAGTAGGGAGAAATCTAAAAACAGGACAGAAGCAAAAAGCATATGTGCCTTTGGGAGTACACAGAAAGGATCCATGGAGGAGGTGAGCCTATCAACTTAGACACATTCCACTGCAGCGATGCTAAAACACACCATCTCCAAAGTTTTATCTTTTGTCAGTAAAAACTGCTAAACAGATGCCTCCAAATATCCAATCTTTCATCTTTTCAAAATATATTCTTTTTCCTTTTTGTTTTTCAGACTACTTTGCGCAGGTCGTGGTAAAGTGGAAAGAGGAGGTTTTACCCCAAACTGCTCCACACCTCTTCCACACCAACTTGTTGATGTGCTCAGTAGAAGAACCATGCAGCTTCTGTTACCCCTCCATAAATGAAGATTAAGACACAGACTGCATTATAATAAGCTGAATTTTCTCTCCATAACGCTTGTGAATCCTTACGCTGCCCAGACCTCATGTACCTTGAGCTGCACTGTGCCTTACCCAAAGCAGAGATCTGGCTTTTCAGTGTCTCTGATAATGTGAGGTTTGCTACCAGAGACAGAAATAACTTGCTGAATGCTGGGGAGAAGGAATGGATGTAAGGGCTGGCAGAATATGGCCCAGTGTGTTCTTCCAATCAAATACACTTGACAAACTTTAATGAAAAGTCTTCTCTACTTCCTACTAACAGATGTTTCCAATTTTTTCTCTCTCAGCACTTTAAACCACCATCTTTAGTTTTCATGTCTAAGAGACATTATTATAGGATACATCATAATGATATACTGTACATTCATATACAGTATCCCATACAATGACTAGTTGATTTATAATTCAGATCCAATAAAGGGAAAAATTGATTTAACTGATGACTGTTGAAATACTAAATGCATTACAATATTTGAAAAGAACATCCTTTTCTTGCAATACTAGTGACATAATAAAATTAAATATGGATATAAGATAATGCCCATTATTATTACACAAGCGGAATCAAAGGGACCAGGAAAAAAAGCAATCTCTAGGGATCAAGGAATGCCTAAACTTCCACTTCAAATGTACAGAAACACAAACACCCATGAAAAGGTCACAAATAAAGTAAATCCAAGCAATCTTAAATGACAGCATAAAGTTAATTTTCCGTGAACATGTCTTGGTCTACCAGGACTCTCAGTAGCGTTGTTGCATTTCAGTTGTATATTAGGGATAATTGTATGAATTCCAGGTGTCACCAAACTCTTTTTTTTTTTTTTCAGCTTTATATTAAATACTTATTTCCTCATTATCCCTACACTCCTTTAGCATACCAAGGACACTGGTACTGCCCCATTCAGGAACATCATACCCCAGCCCTCTCCACCATGCCAACTGCCAGCATCGTGCCCACTACCTAAACATCCCATCCCTTCTCACCTCATCCTTCAGCCCAGCTAAGCCCTGCTCAGGCTCACCCATTCACATACAGCCTGCTCTCCTAAAACAGTCACATGCTTAGCACACAGGTGATTCAGCTCATTGAGAAGGCTGTGCAACACTTCTCTGTCCCAGTACACTGCCAAGGTGATGGGTCCAAGCAGGTAGGGAGCAGGAAGCCCAGGGGCCTTCCACATTTTTTTCCCCTTTGAAAATTCTAGGCCAGCCACTCCAGGAGGAGTTTGGTTTTTAACTTTCCTTAAGTATCTGTGAGAAGTCACCTACTTAAACCTTTGTGAATATCTTTGTTCTTCCAGATGGGCAAATTGCTTCTGATACAAAATAAGCCCTATTCAGCAGTGGTTCTGATCGCTCACACAGGCTTAGATTGATGGTCAATATTTATAATCATGTTGAGCCGTTTTTGCTTTAGGAACACGTGCATTTCACTCCTGGAGAAGCAGTGGCAGGCAGTAATGGCTCCGGAGTCAGATCCAATATTTTACTGCCTTGAAAGACTCATATAGTTGTGATAACAAAAATAGCACCCAAATACAGGCACTGAACTACATCTCATTTTACTGCTGCAACCGTAACTTTTTTAAAGAGTTAAGAAATCTCAGATATTTACAGAAATGTTATTATTGTCCTTAAAAACCTTCGAGCATTTTAACCTATATGCTGGAATTCAGGGAAATATAGTTAACCAGCTTGCACAAATGCAGAATCTGTGGGTCAGCTAATTTGGGCTTAAACACCTACATTTGCACATGCAAAACTGGGTAATTATGGTCCTAAGTGCCCATTCATGTGTACAGATGGGTGCACCCACACATTTCTGTGGAATAATTTTTGGAAGTCTATAGAAATATGGTCCTTAAAGATTTTAATAAGGTTGGCAAAACACGCTTTCTTTGCATAAAATTATGTAGTTCCCAAGTCTAAAATTACTTTGATTTAAAAAATGAAAACTGGCAAGGGATTAATCCATAATATGGTCTAATTACTTTTTTTCCCCCTTAAAATTTAAACGGTCAAGATCTTAACTCAGAATAGCAGTTACTGTTCATGAACTGAAACTAAGAAAAAGAACTGAATAAGGAACTTTATTAGGTGCCTAAATATGCAGTTAGCTAATAGGATCCTCTTATATAATAGGAATAACAGGTATAATAATTGACTGAATTACAGGTATGATAGTTAAGAAAGCATATTTAATTTATATATCTGAAGCATAAAGCTCTACCAATTATATTCTTATGAGATTGAAATGCAAACTGGCCAAAATCTGAAAATAAGAAGTGGAAGTGACTTTCTATCATTAACTTGGAAAAAAACACACTCTCAAACCAACGAGGAAGGAGAAAACTGCAGACAGACAGAGGGATTGCTGAAAGCAGGTCATTAACACATATTTTGGTCCTTGCACTTGCTGCTGCCAGCTTTTATTTAACCTTCGCGTTGTTTAAGATGCTGAAAGTGAAATTCTTATTTTTCACCATAGATCAGCAGCACTCGAAGGCTGTTTGCAACACACAGGGCTACAAAACACTGCTCAGTGCTCAGATTAGGTTTTCAGCGAGGAGGGAATTTTCTCTGTCACGTTTAGTGGGAAAAAGATATATTAAAACAAAGATACTTCTCCTTGCACTCTGATATTTAGCTATTTCTTTGTTTGCAGAGGTTACTTATAGCAGTAAGTAAATCTCTCTGCGAATTTCTCTTTGTCCTTCATCAATCAAAGCCGGTCAATTATAAGACTAGTGCAACTAGATCAAAACTCCAGGCTGTGCAGTCATATTACCACTCATATTATTACTAAAAGCGCATCTATATTCCAAACTGGGATACCATAACCCCTTTGTCATTTTCCAATAAAAAAGACCATACCAAATAGGCAGAGCACACCGTAATTAGCAGCTGGCAGAGAAAGCCGTAAATCTGTATGAGTTCTGAACGATTTGCTTACATTGTTGCTTTGTTGACAAATGATGCTGTACATGTTAATGTTCCTGAAATGTCCCCATTGCACCTGACGTGCCAATAAATGCCAGCCAGCTGTATGAATTATGGAAATAAGATTTTTGTTTATGAAGGTATCCCAGACATTTATTTTACTGCATGCCTCTTGACAGATTTAATGTCTGGAGATACATTGAGAAGATATTTGCTACCTGACATAATGGATAATGGAAACTTTAAAGGCTTTTTTTAATGATGAGACTAATATATTTTTTTAATTTTACCTTGTGGCTACATATTTACTCTCCATATAAAGCCTGCCTATTTTAAATGAAACGATACTAAATTCTTCCTGATGTACAATGAGTTGGGTAAAGCCTGTGCTGCAGCACATGAGAAAACAGAGAAGTGTCTGAGAGCTACCAGTGCTGCATGGAACTTCACCTATTTTCCCTTAATTTATTTTATCTTCTGTCTGTGGTTACTGGCATATCATTAAGGTAAAATGCAAAGGTAGATGTTAAGGATTGGGCACTTCAAAGTAGCATAAAAGTCTTGCAACAGATGTATTTATAGCAGGATCCATTATAAGCTCGTTCTATGCGCTCAGGAAAGACAGAGAGCACAGATATCTACCAGTGATATTTATTCACTGGATGCAGAACCAAAATATATGTCACCCGACTCCTCATACAAACCAACAAAGTGGATGGTCTTAAGGAAGAACAAAAATAACAAACAAACAAACAGGACATTAAGTGCAAGAGAACTGAGGAACTTTTATCCTAATGCTGCTTATAGAGAGCATCCCGATACCACCCTGATTCTGGCCAAGGGGAGAGCAGTCAGGCAGCCTCTCACTGCATTTCTTAGCCAAGCAGTAACCATCAGAGTTGTTCTGTGGGTCGCACTCTGGATTTCTCGGGGCTGCAATGCTCAGCAGGTGCCCATTCACAGCTCTGTGCTGCGCTCCTGCCCTGCAAGCAGGAACCTGACTGCAGCTCCAGTGGAAAAATTCATCCTGGCAGAAGGGATGATGCTGCGCAAGCTCCTCAATTCTTCCCCTATTAGCACATGTTAGTGTATTGTCAAGAGGAACAATAGCAACCCCACAAACTATTTATTCCATCAAGAACAATTTATTGTCTTTTGTAAGTTTGTTTCCAGCTTCTGAAGCTCAAGAGGGAAAAATCTGCTGCTTCTTTAAAACTTCAGATGTGAGGGACTATTTGTAGTCATCATATAAATGGGGGTGGTAACCAAATTAACCAAATTCATTTTGCAACCACAAATCATTCCCATTAAAATGCTCCTTTCTCACCCCACCTCAAAAGAAGAATAAGAATAAAAAAAAAAAAGGAGTCCAGATGGTTAAAATTATTTTAAAGCAAATATTTAGTGGTTACAGTTGAATTCTTCTGGCACACATTCTCCACTACAAAAATGACACCCCACATTCACTGTGTTAACCATTTTCCAATGTGCCAGCCAAATGAATGCCTCAGAGAACACACACACACACACACACACACACACTACGGAAGCATTATCAGCAAAGCTACAAGGCTCCTTTGCAGTTGGGGCAGGAAGGAGGGCTGTTTTACACCGTGCAACATGCTGTAGTCTCCAGATACGACACACAACTCCTTCACAGACAACGTAGTTCCCTGAAGCTCACCCTTTCTAGAAGCAGAAATATTTGTGAGCAGATTTCCTTCCCGCTAATATCACTGGGAGCTCTATTTGGGGAGTGGGGTGGAAGAGGGAAAAGGCTGGTGACTAAAAATTCACAGTTTAGTAATGTTTCACTGCAACGCAAAAAGCACATTCCGCTGTTTCCTGTATCCTGATTTAGGCTGAAGAAGGAGATCTCCCTCTGTCATTGAGACAGTTCCTTCAGCTCCCCACTGTGTTTTCTGGGGCTCACTAACCCCTTGACCCGCACTGCTGGGAGCACTCCAATATCCCACCCTGGCACTGCCCCAGAGCCTGCAGCCAGCACCCCTCGTGCGTGCACTGCACAGCAGCCCAGGGCGCAGAGCAGAGCCCGGTGGGTAGGAGTAAGAGCGCTGGCACCAGCACGGGGCTGGCCGGGAAGGGGTCCCCTGGGCAGCTCTGCACACTGGTTGCTCCAGTCTGGCATCCCAGGAGGCTTGCCAGATGGAGAAACCTACTCTGCAGCAGAACTGCAAGCTGTGCTTCTCAGGAAACTCGAGGCTGTAACCCTTTCCCTCTTCCTCCACATGCCCTGTTGCTACCAGATTTCTTCCGATGCCTATGTATAAACAACGGAGACAAAACCTTAATTCTCAGAGACACACAAACTTAACTTGGTTCTAATCCTTTTTCCAGCAAATTAACCCTAGATAACTTAACATTGTATATATAGCTTTGGGAATAGAAGTTAATTCATTCTAGGTCAGAGCTAAAGCCGTGCATGTGATTCGCATGAAATGGATGCGTGTATTGTGGTTGCTTGCATTTTTTTTTTTTTTTTTTTTTTTAAGTAAAAGAGATGTTTGTTGTGAAGTTGCAGTGCCTGGATATCATGCTGTCTGGATGGTCAGACTGATTTTTGTGCAAACGTTAAGGTTGGTTCCCATGTCATCCTCCTTATAGCTACAACAGCCCTTTACCTATAGATACAACAACACTAGTGAAAACCCTGATGGAAACAGCAAATGAAAGTCAAAGGCATATTTTTGAAGAGGTTATGGTCTGAATTATATATGTTTGTTAAATGAAAGGAAATATATGTTTTTCTTCATATATATACGTGCATATGCACACCTGTTTTACATTGGTGCAACTTCTCTGATCTCAGCATTTTACATCACCATACCAAAAGGTAAATCTGACCCATACCATGGAGTCTCCAAAGGAATAGCTCCCATTATTTTTGTTAAAAATGACTGTATTTTGCTCAGCAAAAGATTAAAGCTAATGTATAGCAGAAAAGCAATGTAAAGAATCCCATGGTAAGTCTCCGTCCCTGTCGTATCGAGGTAGTGGGTGATACAGGAACTCAGGCTCCGCGATCCATTTTCTCTTTCACATGCATGGAATTCATTGAAAGTAATGGGGAGGAAATTACAGGAGTCTCATAGGTCTCTAACAAGAGATCACTGTGTGGAAAAATGTGACTTGTCAAGAGCTACTTTCTCTGTATTGTTTCATGAGCAAATATACCATAAAGAATAGCTGCATTCCTGCTTCCAGTATTAAATCAAAACAGATATTGGTAAAAAGTGCAGTTTTACTGGAGACACACCAAAAGGCGATAATATTCCTATTGACTGGGGCTAGCAGTTGTCATAAAACATATATTCCAGCCCCGGTAAATTATTCCATAAATATTTGCATTTTCTCTCTGCAGTTCACAATTAAAGTAGTCTGTTTGCAGCAAAGAAAACATAACACAAATATCAAATAAACAAAGAGATCTAATTAAAAGTTAAATGTACTCACTTTGGAGGAGCAATTATTCTCAAGTTTTTCTGTTCTTTCCTAGTCTAAGTAGATATTCATTACCAAGGAAGAAGAAATCCTTAGTCAAGCACTCTGCAAACTTTCACACCTACATGCATACCTAAGGAATGGAGGCTTTGAGCAGCAACCTGCTCCAGCCCTTGTTCTAGTGAAACCAAAGGAGGGCAAATGCACGTAACAGAAGAGAACTGCTGGTAGTCAACAGGCCATTAGATGGCAATGGGAAACGGCAGGAGATCTACCCACAAGCCACATGGTTGGACCATTCTGTGCTTTATGCCTCAGAAGAACCCCCAGCAAATACCTGTTGCGCTCCTCAGAGCAATGCTTGGTTGTGCACCTCCCCATAGCCCTGGGACTGGCAAAGGAATATCATTCAGCCCCCAGCCCTGCTCTGCCATTATCTTGTTGTAGAAAACATTACCTCCTGCACTCCCTATTACTTATGTTCTGCGTAGAAGAGTGGCACAGTGATTAATTACTACTCTAAAGTGCTTATAAAGCATCAGTCCCAGGCAGGTTTACTAGGTTGGGGCCTCCCATGATTTATTGACTAAGGAAAAAAAAAAAATGCAAAGGCCATTTGTGAAGAAACATTTTCTTTACAGAAAAAAGTAATCCAAATTACCCATCCTCTGCTCCCCCAAATTGAAATGTCTAACCCTGAAGAACAAAGCTAATGCATTTATTTGTCTGAAACTTATGCAAATAAATAAATAAACAAACAACAGAGTTTTACTCAATTCTCTTTTAAAGGACAAATGTTAATGTAAGAAATAACCCAAATCTACTGGTAAGAAAGCTCTGAGATGTTTTCTGTTGTTGATGTGGGACGGCGATTAGAAAATATTAATTAGAGTACCTTTTGTTTTTGGACACCATTACTGGAAAGGCAGAAGAGAAAGCAAAGCATGAACACGCAGATACACATGAGGCATGCCCACAGGAAAGATTCATTTGGTTTTGGTTCATCTCCGTTGCTGCTTTACTACTTTTCTTTTTACCAGTAGTAAACTGGCACTTTGGGTTTTTTGCGCTTCACTTGCTGAAGCCTTTCAATAGCATACAGTGCAGGAATGTGAGAGAGAAAGATTCCCTTATGACAGAGATCCTTTGATATTATTACTTCAACCAAAACTTTGAAGTGCAGTAGCTGGTTTTGTGCGTAGCATATGACAATTTTTCCCCAACTCTAATAAACTTGGATTTACCACTGATGTGACTCACAGGGAAAGAAAGCATGAAGAGACCGTGAGGGGAAAATAGCTGATGTGTTAGTCTATTTGATGGCACGGGATTATTTGGTACAGTAATTAGTGCAGCGTGTTTAGGAAGCCTACAAAAAATACTGGTATCAAAGACAAAAAAAAAAAAAAAGAAGATAATGTCAAATACTTCCAATAATTTCAGTACTGTTTCAATACATTATTATGCAGGTTTTCTAATAAAATTTATTTCTGTGTAGTAGACTAGGCAGGAGAGGGGGGAAAAAAAAGATATAATTCTGTTCTTGCAGATGGCAACATGACAACTTGCACTGAATTCAAGGGGACCTTTCACCTGAGGAGCTCACACTCATTACCATATCTTCTGCATTAACCTGGCATAACACCCTGCTAGCACTGCTTTGCAGCATCTTGCTGAATGGGAACGCTGCAACTGCTCAAAGCAGCATGACTGAAGGTGGCTACATTTCTGCTGGAAAAACGTAGTACACTGAGGATAACCCTTTAAAAATAAAAACACAACAGCTCATAGTGAACACACACTTTTCCTGCTGTTCATACCTAGCATGTAAACGCACAACCTACACCACAGCAGAGGTTGAACATCTGAGAGCCTCAACGATCTCCTTCTAAATTGCAAGTGGGATTGTTAATTCTGTTCGGAGAAATAAAGGTTTTCCCTGGGTAGAACAAAGGTGACTTGGGAATTTCCTTCCTGCTCCATCACATCCCATCTTTGAGGCTGACTTAGGAGGACTCCATAAACAGCTCAGAGAAAGGTCCCAAAAATATGTAGCTGGGATCCAAGCCCATTGCCTATGATCACATGGTCCTCCACAGGGGAAACTTGTTTGACCTAGAGACGATGCAAACCAGTCATCATACACTCAACATTTGAAAGTCTCCTGATGAGGAGTCTCGCACTTAGTTTGCGTGCTCTGTTTGGGGAAAGGAAATTACCTTTTGCCTCTTTATGTAGTAGTTTACCTATATGTAAAACGAAGACAGTACTTGACCTCAACAGGTATAGAAAAGCTTAATTAAACAGGAGATCCTTAGCTGTAATCAGACTTCTCTCATTTGCTAAGTACATGAGAAATCCTTCAGTTTGGGAACAAATCTGACACCATGACAAACAAATCAACCTCCTTACATAATTTGCCACTGGGAATTATTTTCCTTGGGAATAGATATTTATGAAGCTGTAAAACACACTTTTATTACTGCTGATATTTCTCCTTCACACTAAACCTATGCGCAGGATTTTTACTTATTTATTGACAAGTATCCTACCTTTGGGAATTTGATCCATACCTTATCTAAACCCACAGAATATGGCAGACTGCAAAAGAGTAAGGATGTGAATAGCAGATGATGAAAGGGGTGTGTAAGTGAGCTGTAACATGTAAAGAGGTCTCCCTCATTCCATCTCATCTCTCAACCCCAACTCCTTCCCTCTGAGGAAACAAGAGCTTGGGACAAGAGGAACACCATCACCATGAGCTCAGCCTCTTGTCAGAAAGAAGTAAGCACTGGCCTTGCCAGATGCTGGATATCCTTGACTACTGACATCCAGCGCCTTCTATACATCAATAGACTTTAATGTGATTAGAGAAGATCTAAGTTTACAGGTGGCACCTAAGATCACATTTGTTTTAAAGCCAGGAGGTTTGTTTTTAAATTGGAGTTAGTAAAGGCAAGCAAGAGAATTTCAAAGAAGTAGAATCTCAGTGATATCACCAAAATATTATCTATTTGTGGAATAAATAGAAGGAGAGCCAGATAATTCCAAAGTATCTAAATTTCACCTTCCTTCTCCCACTCACAGAAATCTGCTTCAAAGAAAAATGCCAAATTAATACAAGAAAGTGTTCTCACGGTATCTCCTGCCAGCATAAGAAGGTACAGAGAATACCCTGAGAAACTCTGTTCTTAAAAAATAAGAAGTCCAGTTTGCAAATTATTAAGGGTCTACAAAATTAAAAGAAATATGCAATGTTTTGGTGCCTTACTGAAATAAAATTTGAACTCTGGCCCTCTGAGAGTAAATCATTGCTATGAAAATGCAATGTTTTTTTCCCTCCTGAGCAGAGTGTACAAGTGGATGAAGCAGAGCAGTTCTAACACAGAGCACATTTCCTTCTTGTTACAGATGGGTGCTTTGGGTCCAGCTCCTCTACTCCAGCACCCATCTGCTGGAAGATCACTGGCAGGAGCTTCAAGCCAAATGAACCTAGGCTAAGTTTATCCCAGGTTTCTCAAACATTATGTCTGCCATGCCCTCCTATCCCCACTCCTCCTTTCCCATCATCCCTCTTTGGCTTGGGGCTGAGAAGTACCAGGACCCAACCTTTCCCAGGGTGTTCCACGGAGCTTTAAGCTGGTGAGATCTGGCCAACAGATTCTGGACTGAAATAAAGCTTAACGCAGGAATTCCATCGTTATTTTACCCTTCCCAGACACAGCCCATACTATTTTCAGCCTCTGTTCTATGCTATGCCTGCTGGTTGCCCTGCCTGTCCCCACATGGGGAGAAACAATTCCAATTAGCAGGCAACAAGATGCTGCCTTTGGTGCTCAAAGCCTGCTAGAAGGCTCCCAGGCAGCCCTGCCTGCTCACTGCGGCTTGCCACACTGCACATCACCCTCCCCAGCATTGCACCCACGCAAGAGTTTGCAAGGCTGTGTTGAAAACTGGGTCACTGAGCCGATCTAGGTTTAAAATATCCTAGATATTCCTTAATGAAGTGTCAACAACTACTCTCAAGCTGAAGAGCGACTGGAATACCTCCTATTAATCGTGCTTACATATGCAAAAAAATATGCCCTAATCTAAAATGTATTTATAATATAAAATGGAGCTCAACGTTTGACCTGAGCACATCCCACACTGACACAGAGACAAAGGAAATAAAAATGCGTTGCTGTAATTTCCTTGACAGCAAAACAAAACCCAAAACAAACAAGAAACCTCACACATATATGTCTAGGCCAATATATATGGTAATGCGAAACAATGAGTTAGATTTTTCATGGCCACGCTGAAATTCATATTGTTAGTTCTAAAACAGCAACACATAAATGTGATTATTTCCTTAAAATATCGAAATCTAAATAAATACATCCATCCTCAAAACTTACTTGATGAAAACTTCTAGTGACTTTCCATACAAGTTTGGAATAAGGAGACTTCATACCCACGGCCATGAGCACTCTTGGTAGGAAAAACAGCATAATGATGATTATTACAGTTTCTATTGGTGGTAATATAATAATTATATGATTGTTATTAATAGCGTTCATATCACCATCTGGATTATTACAACCACTGCAATGACACGATGCCCTAATCAGATCCATGCCCCACTGCATCACTCATGATAAAAATCAGAGTGAGAAAAAGTTTATAATCTGAGCAATTAGGAAAGACAAAAGGTGCAGCGGGAAGGAGGGGCACAAAGAGATGCAGTGACACTAAGCCTCAGATACCCAGAGTTAGCATCTACTTCAACACAGAGCAGTTTGTCTACCCAAACATGTAGTTTATTAGTATTGATGAACATCATATTATCCAGCACACGAAGTGCATGCAAGGATTAAAAGGAAAAAAAAACTTTTTTTTTTTTTTTTTTCATTTTTGCATTCTTTTTTCCCTTAAGTAAAAGGTATCTTTAAACTGGACAGACTACAAGCACTGCTAGCACAAGATTCAATTTGCTGGTGACTAAATTTGGTCTAAGCAATGCTCAAATCACAACCCATTAAAAAATGTATATATGAGTGTAGTAGTTTGCAGGATCAGATTCTGATTCCAACAAGCAAAGGCAGCGTACTTCCTAGTGGGATGAGGACAGCGAGGAACTCAGTGGCATTCCAGCCAAGGAAGACTCTGAGTGATAGCAGGCAAACAGCGTGCATTCTCCAGCACAGAGTCTGCAGCTCCTGAAAGCAATTGTTGTGTGCCCAGGCTCACAAAGCCCCTCCTGTATTCAACATATTAGATTGCTATGAAATAAAAAATAAAGTTATCCTGTATTATTATTTTCCTAGTCCAGTCATTTCGATTTGTACTGTGATTTAAATACTTCAGATACTTGGCATTAATTACTCTCACTTCGCTTCGTAGGTGCCTTACAAAGATTATTGCTATTATTATTTATTAATAGAGCTTCTATTACTATAATTCTTAGTTAAAAATATATATTTTTAGACATGTACAGGTTTAAATAGATGAGCTATTTCACATTCATTTGAAGATGTGACCGTGCCCAAAATATTTCAGCAGCTTAAACTTTATTTTCCCTTCTGTTTGTTGCATTGAAGCAATGAATGTTTGTAAGCTACTTTTTGCTTAGGAATTATTTAGAGCCTCAGCTTATCATTTGGTTACACGACAAGTAATCTAGAGTTCAGGTTCACACGTGACAATTAGTAATTTTAAACTCCAGACCAGAAGAATTGGAAATTAGGCTTTACACCGCGTCAAGAAACGCTATTTTTTAATCACTGGAAAACAACCTAGTGCAAAGTGCTGGGAGGTTTTTAGCAAAGAAGTTATTGTTATAGCGTCCGGCTCAAATTCATCACAACAAAGGCACGAGATGACATTGAGCCGCGAGAGCGCATTGCTGCAAAGGAAAACCGTACGCTCCGTGCAGCCCCCGCTACCCAGCGCTGCGTATCCGAGCCTTAAATTCTGCTCCCCAATTTGAATAGACTGCAGAGCTAGCGGTGCTGCTGAGCAGCAATATCAAAATATGTGCCTCCTGGGTCTCAAAACCACAAGTTATTTCGGCTCCTGCTCAGAATTGAGGGATTTTTTAAAAGCTGAGTGCAGTAACTACATAAATAAATACATTATCTACCTTCGTGACCTTTCTTTTCCTGCGAGCAAACAGCGTCCATCACTTGTAACTTGACTTTCCATAAAAGTAACAGTTCATAAAAATCTGTGAAACTACTACCGGGAACAAACAAATTAAACAATGACAATGTAATAAAATCAAACTGCTGTTATACTCCTGGAGTAAAAGGATTGCTTCTTCGCTGGGATTAATACATCTTGCAGAAAACAATTTTAAATAATGCGTAACATATGGATTCCGCTTTTATTATTCTTCTAAAAGAAGACAATTATATGTATGTGATAAACTGTTCAGCGTTAGCAGCATTATGTTTATATTACTGGCCACTTAAATAGTCCTTGGCGTAGTTTTATAAGGAACAGCAGCCTCCAGAACTCTGGAAATCCATCTTACAAAGTAAGCCCTGCCTGTTACTGGAATGCAATCATCTTCAGTAGTAGTATCGCTAGAATAAACACATTGCAGGTAGTCTCGTTGCTAAAATGCACGAGTGAAAGACTTCCTGATGCTCTAGCTGCCACTCATATGGCATTTTAGGGCTTTCTGCCGGGAAGTAGATGGGGAAAAACAAGCAGCTTTCATTTTAAGTTTTAAGAAATGGGTGATTGTGATATTGCTTTCTATTATAAACTTCTTCAAGGTGGGTTGGTTAATCTGCTCGCTGTTACGAACAGTCAGCTCTTGCTCTCTATTTATTTCACTGGGAGATTACATTTAAGAAAAGAGTGACTTTCGGGCAGTTTTCAAGGAGCTGCTTTTGTCCCCATTATATCCCAGATAATTTTCAAACAGATTACACAGAAACCATACAAGTATTTATCTCAGTATCTTCCAGCGCTTCCGAGTCTGAAGTGCACGCATTTCAAAAGGGAACAGGAATGTGTTACCCAGTAAATATTTTCTGTTGCTGCTGTATACATAGATTTTACTGTGAGCGCTGCCGGCAGCAGCCCCTCTGCAGAGCTGGGCTCTGCTCTCTGCACGTCATCCAGATAACACTATCCTTTGGAAAAATCATGCAGGATGAGCGAATAGATTTACTTATTAAAAATAAAAGGAAGGGGGAAAAAAAAAAAAGAAATACTCTCAGTTTGGGGAATGTTACTATTCTCTTTTTTCACTCCTGAAGTGTAAGTTTGGTGTTTTTTATTCTCCACTCCTCAATTGCTTTAAAAGTTGAGGTTGTTAACAAGTGAAGGGTGTACCAATGTAAAGAGTGGAACCTAATGGAAGTGAAATCTGCATATTCAGTTAATTCGGGATTTATTATCCCAGTAACTCGACTTGCAACTGTTCTAAAACTGTTGACTGAAGACTTGAGAACAGTACAGAGGATGGCTGCCCCCACCCCCATTCCTAAAAGAAAACCTGTGCCTGCTGCTTCCAATTTAGTGCAATCATGCCTCTTACTGGCCAATACAAGATGCAGCATTAGCTGTCACATGCAAATGAGTATTCATGGGGACTTTGAAATGTGCAATAAAGAATAAAGACGTGCATTCTGTGAATAATTGTTTTCTTTTATAAAACTGGATCCAAAAGGGAGTGCCATTTCACCCAGAATCTATAGCTTTTCTATGGTTACAATCTGCTGTTGAAGCCAGATATTAGAAATGAAGTGTGGATAAATGGATAGAAAGGAAGCGTGGATAAATGGAGGACTCCAGTTTCCCGTGCTGTCAATCTTTCACAGTACTACATTTGCTTAACAAGAAATAATCCAACACATGTTTGTGTTCCTTGCTATCTTGCTTTCTTCTCCAACTGGGACTTTTAAATGCACAAGGATGTAAAATAAAGTTGTCCATTTTACATTAGCTTTCTTATACAAAGCCCAACCTGAATACTTCCTTTTCAGCCACAGAGATACAGAAAAATTACATAGAAGTACAAGATACACTTCAAACTTAGTCTTCCAAATAGTTCTGGTATCACTGACCGGGATTAGAGGGAAATAACAATTTGGATTTTGAGTCTGTTTAGACACAGGGTGAAAGAAAAACCAACACAGCAAGCCGCACGCAGATGTGTACATGTATTTGTAGGCTGTGACAAGGTAATCTCTGTTAGACACACACCATTCACTGAGACTGCACCTAGAAAGGCTGCTAGCAAACAGCCTCAACTTTTTTCATTAAGTATTAAAATCAAAGCATGACACAGCCCTGTCTTCTGTTGGCAGAACCCCACTTGCAGATCCCTATAATGGGAAGCAAATAAACCAATGCCTTAACATGGGGTAGGCAGGCTGCAGGAAGTATCTCAGTCAGTTCAGGCTTTTCCAGGATGGAGAGAGAAGCATTTAGCCACAGGGAAGAACAAGTGCTAAGGACAAATGCTGCCTGTTGGGTCAGGTCGGGTTGGTGTGGGCATGCCTCAGAGCTCAGCACTGGGAGATGCTCCTTACCAAGTGCATCTCCATGCTTGGGGTTATGCTTAATCTGCAGGTGAGAGGCCTCACCCAGAGGTAGAGCTGCTCAGCAGGCATGATGCAGCCCTGCACGAGTCCCAGGAAGGCAAGCAGAGGGCTGGGAGGCATTATGATTTGCTACAGATGTAAAACACCTTGTTGCTCCACTTCCTGCATACTGTTGCTCAGCAAGGACAGTCTCTTGAAATACAGGCACACATGCCAAACACACCAAAGAAAGGAATCACCGCTTACTATTACAGGTTATACAATTGAGGCAAACAGGCACAAACAGGGTGGTATCCAAAGGCATTTGCCTCTTGCTGGGACTGATGCCCACCTACAAGGGCTGGGCACAAGAATCACAGCCATCCTTTAGCTGCCTGCGATTCGAGGCGGCAGAAAGACTTTTGGGCCTTTTGGTCTGTATTGTGCCTCCCTAAAGGAGCCACAGAGAGGGTGACCTGGGGTTGGGATAAGGGATTTGGAACAAGGGGATTTGGTTTGCATTCCTGAATCATCACAAACTTCCCTACTGTGTTACTCAGCCGCTCTGCTCCTCGTTTTCCTACTTACCGAAAATAGCTAGTAATATTTTGGTATCTCAGAGACGTTTGCTCTCCAACATACATATCTGCTCCTATGTTTTAAAAGCATTTACAAAACACTCAGCGCAAACACAGAGCTCCACAAGGCTTAGTCATGCAAAATGCAGTCGGCAGGGACCACTGAAAAGAAATCCAAGACCTCATTCACATGTAAAACCTCTTGCTCCTTAAGGACCGGGTCCTTTTCCTCTGCAGCCCCAGAGCAGAGAAATTTAAATCCCATTTGTGGCACTTTGTGCCACCTCCACAGCATTGGTGGCCCCACACCTGCAGAGGCATTGCACGGCAGAGCCGCATGGGAAGGTCTAATTTGGCTTTGCATCCTTCTGAGCCCCAGATCTGTGTTTCAGAGGGTGACTGCAGCCTTATCTGCAATGAGGACTTGGCAAATGGAGTTTGGTGAAATGGCACAGCACACCACATTAGGAGACTGACTATAAATCAACGGATTTTGGCTCCGCTCCTGGCTCCGTCACTGATTTGCCATGGAAACTTGGGCAAATCTTTTACTCTCCCTATCCTTCATTTTCCGTCCCCATAATGTAAAGATAATGATGCTGCTTTGCAAGCTCTTTTGAGATCTTGGGATGTTAAGTGCTAAGTGCATTTTATTAACATTAATAGCACCCAACCGAGAGGATGCTGCATAGCACTAGCCCGGCTGTCCCCAGAAAACAGATTGGTGTGGGGAAAGTGTGCATTTGTTAAGCAGCTTAGGCATTGCTCATTCCCATAATACTTCCACAGTACGCAGGAACAAGATCTGACCTACTAAAACAAAAAGCAAAAGCGCCATAAGGAGAAAATTTCTAACGTGACCTGTCTGTCATCTTATTTCGAGCCCAGGAAAACTTTGGGATTTGCTAGGGATTATCAGCAATTCTGTGTGTGGTTATTATGCTCAGCCACAACCACACCACTCACAACTTGCGGTGGAGACCACTTCCATTAGCAGGCATTAATCACCATTTGATACACTCCACTCCGGCTATCACTGAAAAGGTATTTAGTACATGGACTTAGTTATTTCCTATCACACTTCCTATGTTACTCATTTTTTAAAGTAAGTTAATTGCACTGAATTATATTCCAGCTCTTATATTTACAGGATCACAGTATACTACTATATATTTATTTTTTTAAATGCCATCTCACATGATTTGTTATTTTATGCTTCAATTTCCAATATTTCTGCTCGAAGATGTATCATAACATACACAGTCGAAAGAGTTATGAAAAAATATTATTAATGCATGTTTTTTTCCTCTGCTGGAGATAGAAGAACTTTGTTGTGCATGTTATAAAATGTTAAATATTAGAATTATTTAAAGTTAATAGGATGCCAAAGAAAATGACTAATAATACATTATACAATTAGATGCCTTTCATATTAGTGAATCCATTAACAAAATAAAATACATTCAAACAGAAGAGTTCTGATTTGCAATTTTTAGCAAGGATTGCCCATGTGTAAAGCTAAATTATTTATTCTTTTAAAAAAACTACTGGATACATCAGTCTGCAATTATTTGCATTATGTTTGAATGCTTTATCATGTGGCTCTGATTCAAAAATACACATCTCTAAGTTGCTTTAGCATCTTCATTTGTGCAAATCGTTAAACACAGGGAAAAACAACAACAAATGGAACAGCGTCTTCCTCCAGATTCAGCAGGACAGCTGATGAGACCACCACAAGGCCTTGGTGTTGCTCTGTCAGCTCTTTCAGTTGTCTGTTTGTCATCACTCCTTAACCTAGATGTCCTCACAAGAGTTTCACATCTCTGCTGAAACCCCAACTGCACCCTTTATTCTAGATAGGGTCAAGTCTCTCCATTTCCATCCATATGGGTCTGAAGTCCACAATCACGAAGCTTCACCTCAAATTACCCAAATGCCACTGCGCACTCTTTTTCTGAGCACTGGCCACAAGTTTGCAACTCATTATCCCATCCCCTCAGCTGATATCATCATCATCATCATTATCCTTGAACTAACATTACCTTTTCTTACAGTAAGAAAAAGCTTTTAGCATCAGAGTGAAAAGATCTTTCAGGCATTTTCCTCTTCACTTTGCATCACTCCTGTCTCTAGGAAGGCATCTGACACCAACCAACTTACACCAAGAAGAAACAATCTCCTCCTCCTCTCATCCATCTCCTTTTCACTGCCACTATCTACTGAATTAAGTCATTGCCAGTCTTCTCTATCATAAGCACGCAATGTTGGTTGATAGAAACGTGTTTTGAAATGTTTGTTTTCTAGTTATCTGATTACAGAAGGAAAAGAGATTTATTTATTTATTTTACAGCAAGTAGTAAAAGCCTGGCAATAGCATGATTTTTTCAAGATATTTTCCTGGCCTTCTACCAGCCCATCCAGTCCAGACTTCACATCTTGTGGGATTTTAAAGATGTGACGAATCCAATTGTGTCCAAAGTTTGGTTACACCGTTTTAAAACTCTTTTCAGGTTACATATGCCTTTTACTATGATTTTTGCACAGCTTAAGTGAGGTAGGGAATGCTCTGAGCTGGTTGGGGTTTGAAAAGATTTTGGCATAATCTTTTATTAATCCAGGCTACTAGCAACCTAAAATATCTCCCATCCATATACATCACAACATCAGCCCAGACTACTTCTCAGAGATGAGCCAGACCTCATGTTATACCAGCTAGTAATAGGGAGGAGAAGTAGTATGTACAAGGGATTATAAACAGATCCAGCTGCATCTTGGCCACTGCTTGTGGAGGAAGAAGGCAAAAACATCACAGAACATTTGCCCAATTATATTTGACACTGCATATATTTACCATAAAAAAAATTTACTACAGTTAAGTTATATTAAAAATATCAGAAATTATACAAAGTAAGAATGATGCACACAGATCCACAGGTGGATTTCCAAAGGCATCATGACCAGCTCACCACTTGTCTGCACCAAGAGGTCAGAGCATTAGCACAGAGATTTGGGGCAAGAAATGAAGCTAATAAAAAAAACAAACCTAGAAAACCCAACACTTTGATCTTAAAAGATCTGAACAATCTTTGTTACTTTCGCTGAGAACAGACACACTGCAGACTGAATGGTGTTAACATTCAGATGAGAGCTGAAAACTCAAGCGAGAGCAATGCAACGTTCTCACTTTCAAGTCTCTGGTAGCATGGATAACTTTGAAATTAAAATACAGTGTGACTAAGTATTTAAATTAATATATTTAATAAGTCCTACAATAATAAGTCTAAACTGAAAAATAAGGCTTGGGGGAGAAAGAGTAAGGAATATATATTTTTTAAATATCTGTAATATGTGAATTTACAGAACAGTTGGGTACGTTTGTTCTACACCAGGATTTTTAAAAGCTCATTGAAAAACACTTCTTTTGCCCACTAGATGTGCATAATAATATAATATACATGGTATTTTTAAATAAAATAAATCCTATCATCTATTAAGGAAAAAAACAGTGATATGGTCAAGATCTTACACCTTTTCCTAAATTTAACAATCCAATACTTTTTTTTTTTTTTTTAAATGCTCCAAGACATCTCACCCAGTTTCTTGCTCCCAAACCCAAAGGGCAACACTCTGCCAGCCTTGTGAAGGTCAATCCAGTACTCAGAATCCTCTCAAACAGCACTAAATACCAATGATTAGATAACTGGATCAAATCCAAGGTGTCCAAAGAATGTATTAAGGGAAGATGCTTTCCAGGACTATCATAACTTCCTCTTCCAAAAATTCCAGAAGTTACACAATCATACTTTAAAAGAAAAAAAAAAGACAAAAATATTTCATTTCATTTTTAATTCATATAGAATGATGTTAAATTCTCGAGAATTTCAAAAAACTAATTTATTTACAGCAGGAATATACTACTAAGAAAGACTTTACCCATCAATAAAACAGAATGAGGCAGTCAATAAAAAAGCCTGTCCACAAGTGAGAGTCAATAACAGAACATACGTTTGTTTGTTTTAAAAAAAAGAAAAATAGATTCCAAGGACTTGTGAAGAGATACCTCAGTTTTCCTTCTTTTCACTTTCCCTTCCTCCTCCTTGATTTTTTTTTTTCCCCCCAGGAAGTTTTCCAGATTAACCCTCTGTGTTGTTACCAGCACTCTTAGCTCTCACTCTTACTAATAGAACTAATGGAATTCACCAGTGAAACACATTACCAAAGCATGTCCTCGCTTCCTCCCTCTCCCAAATCATTCCCTACATGCAACAGTTGTACGTACCACAGTGTTTATGGTTTTTCCCATTCTCAGCACACAGAAGACCACAAATAGAAAGTCAGATTTCTATTGTGTGGTAGCTTCTCACCCCATGCTGCCCTGCATAACCTTATGTAACATCCGCCCACATTCAGTATCATACTTTTTGTTGCAAATCCTATTGCAAGCTCATATTTGTTGGCCAGTATTAGACACAAACCACAGAATTACAGATAATTATCACAGGGGAGAAATATATCCCACATACTAGGTCATACCATGATTTGTAAGACACTACTCATGACCAATTCCAATTAGGAATTATGCAGTCGAGCTTCCAAGGACTTCCACTGCCTTGCAGCGCAAGATCATCCCCTTTAAAATAATTCTGACGTCCTCTTTGGATAACATAAATATGACTGGCAACACCAAAGATTTTTTGCACCATTCCAAAAATCACACAAGTCACTAGATCTTCCTGTCCTAAATTCCAGCAAAGGGTTTGTTAAATTATTTGCTTTCCCTCTTACTTCCAAGCCCTATGCAATGGCACTTCCCATGTTCTTTTTCCAACAGCATTGTTATCAGAAAAACAAACCCAAACCAAAGTTACTCATGACAATTACAGACATCTTCCTCAGGAGAAGCAAACCCTTGTTGAAGCATGCAATGCTCACGCTCCAGTCTTCAGTGCCTCAACAATGCTTCTTGGGAGGGTTATCACAAGAAGTTCCTCAAACTTGTTGAATTAAAACTAAGCATAAAGCTACTGTGACACAAATAGTGCTGTGGTTAGAAGAGAAAGAAAAGGCATGTATTAAATGCTTGACAGTACAATATATGCGATAAAAATCCATGGTATGTCTGTGGCTGACCACACTAACCTAGTTCACTGCCTCTTCTCCCCCCGCTCTACTGACCTATTCATCACACTGTCGAAAAGAAAGCACAGGACAGTACCATTGGGTAGGGGAAACCCTGCTGCATCTAGGACTACAAATTGGGAAACTTAGACTTGCCAAACCAATTTTGTTTATTTTACATATTGAGAATTAAGCAGATTATATTGGAAGAACAACATTTTAACTCCATCATGTTCTGTGTAGGTATGCTTTAATCTAATGTATATTATTTCCAAAAGAATGCCAACTTTGTGTTTCCACTGGGTTAAGTTAATGGGCTCACATTTACAAATCAATGTTTGGGTACTATAGGGATTTTTTTTTTTTAAATTTGTTTTGTTTTTTAATTTTTATTTCACACCTCTCTGAAAAGAGAAACTTAAGTTGTGAAAACCACACCTTTTGAAAGTAAAAAGAAAATTCTCCATCTTAAAATAGACGTTAAATCACAGAGGGAAAATGGAAGTGCCCGTATCACTAACATGCACATAGTAGTTAGAAAGTCAATTAATATAGGCTCAATTATAATATTTTGTTGTCAGAGTTTTAAAGCTTGAGGGGAAGAAAAAAAATTCTTGGCTACAGCTTGGCATACACAGGTCTTAACCTAGAAACAATCTGTTTTATAATTATTTCTGAAAACTGCTTCAGTCCATTTTGTGTTCTTTGATTGCCTATGAAGTGTGAAAAAGAAAGAAAAGAAGCCTATTTCTGACTCAAAGCTTTCAAGACATTTTGGTTCTTGGTGAGCAAGTAACCCAGTTTGAACCTGGTATTTCCACTGTGAACTCTGGAGCACCATACTGGCTTTCACACAGAGCCCGACCACACAAAGAATGCTCACAGAAACAACAAAGACTTCACTGCCTGGGTCACACATGAGCTCACACACTGAGAAAAGGAGAACATCACCAAGGCTCTGAAGCCAGCGTTTTACCAAGACACAGTCACACATTTCCCAGTGTACATATGTATGTCTGAAAAATGTAATAACTAACCTACTAAAACTCCTAAAAACACATAAGATGGCAGAATATGGTGGGAAACCACATTGATGTACATACACAAGAAATTAAGGACTCAAGAAAAGGAAAACAATTGCAAGAGAGAACCAATCCCCCCTATTTTCTTCCTCCAGTTTTAAAAATGAAGCACCTAATGACCCAATTGGAGCTTTGTGTCCAACAGAACCAGCACTACCAGCTGTCTTTGAAATGGACATTGTAGCAATTGGATGGATCAATACAATAGAAAAAGGCATTACAACAAAGGTGTACAACAAAAGGACCGGCACAACAGAAACGTGCTATAAAAGAAGGGAAGAAGTTTGCTCACTTGTATCAGAAGATTCCAGGTCCACAGAAGAAAGCTTCACCAAGCAGGAATCTCCAGAAAGAAATCCTTCCCCAGTGGCAGTCAACCCTTAAATGAGGTCTAAGAGAGGTGCAGTCAGTCTGCACTCCTTCCGGTCACACACATGATTGCCTTCACCTGTGCTCCCAGTGCTGACCAGGCCCTTTCCCCAGGTGCTCAATCAGAGTTTCAGGCTGTGATTCAGCAGTTCCCATACAGTGCTGGGTCAGTGTGAACAGTTGGGTATTTCCTCATAGGGGAGTTTATTTCTTTAAAGTATAATAATGAAAAAAAAAATAGGCTGCAAAAGGGAGTGGATTCTCTTCCCCAGCCACTTGTATTTTCTTTTTTTAATAATTATTTTTTATTTTATTCCTCCCTACTCTCTCTTTTAAATACTTGCTTCAAACCTCCCCAACCCATTTGTGTTGACCCAGCAGGGCTGTTTCAAAGGCAGTTTCACTCCAGTTCTTGATAACCCAGGCTCAGACATTTGGTCTCAGCAAGCTCATATCATCAGTAATAGCTTTTAAAAATAATAATAATAATAAAAACCCCAAGATTTTGTTCCTCTTTTCTCATAGTTCATTGATAAAGAACATGACAGTAAGGTTGAAGAATCCTGCTGGTTAAAGGTATCATCGTTCGCTGCTCATATGGTCTGGGCTCTTACTTGTCAATTAGACTAATCCAAACCATTTTAGAACAATAAATATAAGTACAGATGGAATATAAGCATATTGAAGATTACTGTTTTTTGACGGCTGTTGTTTATTAAATGAAAAATAATGTTGCAATGAGGATTTTGTTGATATTTCAAACGGAAAGGAAGAGTAAATAGGAATTAGATACTGCTTCAGAAAGAAAAACCAACAACCCTCCAAAACAGCCCATGGGTAATAAAAAGGCACTGATTTTTTCTTAGAATGCCACCTATGAGCTACCTTTAGAAAGGGGATATGGCACCTATTAACTCAAAACACTAGGTATGTTGAAATCCATAAAATTTCCAATTACTGCTTCGGAATTTATTGTGCACATATGGAAAATAATACTTGTAAAAGAGAAAGGGGTTTGTGCCTGGTGCTGTCAATACTGTGAAGGATGGGGTGATTATAAAGCAAATTAACAATACTTTTAAATGTGCATTCACTTATCTTTCCAATTAAATCCTTGTTAAACAACTGCACAGACAGTAATGGTGCTTCTGCAAAGCACTGATCAAGACAGTTTTATTGTAATTTTTACTCTGTAACAATTAATCAAGTAGGCATTTTCTTTATTATTAAATTATTTAGTTAATAAATATTCACAATCAATTCACATATTTGTGGTTTACATTTTACTTTTAATTTTTCTTTGGCTGAATTATAGTCTAGGGCATTTTTATAGGGGAAAAAAAAAAAATAACAACCAAAACCACAGCAGAATGATTTTGTTTTGTCCAAATGTTATTTGTTAACTCAAAGTGATGTCAGGGAGGAGCACAGTCACCTTTTTCCCCCTCCGTGTAGTCACAAATTCAGATACCTTCACCTGCCCTTTCATATATTCCCTACAAGATGCGCCTGTCTTCAATAACAATCTCTAGCCTCTGGACAAATATATATTTTTTACCCCTTTGGTACATAAGTACAGTAAGCGAGCAGTAAGAACGTGGTAATTGACCTTTGGATGGCACACGGTGTTTTGCAGTTAACACATAAGGTATTGCAAATGAAATAACAGGATTCAAAGGTCATCTGTACTGCAAATACCAAGCATTTTGCAAACAAAGCACCGGATATAAAGACAATTAGGAACTCTCTTGTATTATGTATGAACCAACACTTGCTGAATGAACCAATAAGTATTGAAATTTGTATTTCTATGGTTAGTTTCCCTGAACATATATGCATTAGGATAGAATCTCAGTGTTTCAGCAACATCTTATGAACCCTTTATAGCTCTGTTTTTTTCAGTTAATTTAGTACTCATGAAAATTGCTTGTTTGACAGTCCTAGAAATTGAGTGCCTTCCCATCCACCCAGCAGACTGGCACAGGAGGCAGACAGAGCCAAGCTTCTACTTCCCCCCTCACTGAGGGTCTTCGGGCTTCAAACACAGAGGGCAACAGAGGACGTGCTGGGACAAAGATGAGGGACAGGACAGAGCACAAGGAAGGTCCTACCCCCATTATATCACCATGTGCAGCAGTAATGACAGCACAGAACGGAGCTGGGAGCACACCACAGCTTCGCACTCTTCCCTTCTGACACCTTAGGATACCTTAGGAATTAGTTACCTTTCCTCAAGCACTTTCTGTATCCCCGTTAGCCTTCCTGAGCAGCTCACAAGCTGTCTTTTTGGAGTGCATCACCCACCTGGCTCCACTTTCATACTGTGCTGCTGTCCTGATTACAGACTTGCTCCCCAGGGACCTTATGAGCCTTAACAGCCCCGAGTAGCCCCACCTGGGCTCAGAGCCAATCTCATCCCTATCCTTTAGGCCAAAATAATTGATATGGTCAGTGGCATCCTTCTGCCCTGGAAATATCACCATATTCTGCATGGTTTAGCAGACCTATAGGCAGTATCTTATCCCTTCTCCTACAGGTGTGAAATAGATGAACAGCCCTATACACATTTGTAATGGCCTTAACTCACTGCATTTCACTGAAAATAATCAAAATGTACATTAAATCCCCAAGTAATTGCTAGGCAGTACCATTTATATATTTCTAAAGTTGCAGGTATTACGTGTATCAATATGAAAAGCATAAAAATGTTTATCTCTGACAATTAAACAGGTCTTTGCCATAGGTTTCCAGCTGGGAATATTAAATTCCAGCTAATCTAGTTTCTAAAAACACAGTTCTTTCAGCACTTTGAGACAAAGAAAAGTATGACTGTCTCGATGTCACCAGTGGTCCAAACAGCTTGCACCGCCTTGATTCACTGATTTGAAAAACGATGACTTAGAGTTTCAAAAGTGCTGAGGGATGTTATAGCCTGGTCCTCTTATGATCAACTGATCTTTTCAGCTCTTAATGGGAAAATAAATCACAGACAAAAAATAATCTGGTTGCACAGAAGCAAAAAAGGTGTGATGTCAAGAGACTTTTATAGAAAAAGAAAACTCCGTGAAAGGGAGAAAGTAAATAAGGTAGTTTGTTCTGCTGATGCTCTTGTTGGCAAGGTCAAAGCCCTTTTCAGGAGCTGCGTACCTCAAGAAATGAGAATGAAACAAACTGTATTCAGAGAATTTTAACAGTGAGCAGTAAAGATGTGAGGCATAGTTTTTTCTTACAAACCCCTTCCAGCTCTCCCAAAATGTAGGATTTTAAGGCTTCTTTTAGATTTTTACTGTTCTTATTTCTTCTTTAATGATAAAGCTGTCGGTTGCAGGTTTGTTTTCCTTTCATATTCACCAGTTTTCTCTTAGTCCAGTTTTGATACTGCAGATGACATTAACTATAGAAAAAGGAGCCAAATAAAGCTTTGCTATATTCTAATTAATGACTATTCTAATAAAAAGGACTTTGATATGGCAGCCAGCCTAGAGTCACTTCTACGATCTTTGATTTTTAATATCATACATACTATTTATATCCTATAAACATAGGTGTAACACAATAGCAGCACGAGCAGGAAGAAGACAGCCCATTAAGTATTTGGCCTGCATAAGAAATGATTGCACAGTCAATCTCCGCAATGTAAACAGGCTTTTTTAGAACATTTGTTTGCATTTATAATTAAATTAGACTTGCACTAAAATGAAGATTCTCTATTGGAATGTTAAGCAGAAAATCTTATTAAAAAAATTCTGCTTTCCTCGTTACTTTTGTGAGTTCACAAAACACTACTTGAAATTAGTGCTGTCCTCTGTATCAGGTGAACGCTGGAGCAGGACATCAGGGTATGCCACTATTGCCCACATTAAGTAAACCATACTCCCCTCATCTCCCCATGGAGGTTCATGTTGCTCCTGAGCAGTTTGCAGCTAATCCCCCGGAGGAAAGCTGATTAGATCCCCTCCTCTCTCTGCTCCACATCTCTTTGTTGCCTAACCAACTCTTTGCACCTACAACCTGCCACTGCTGCCTGATGGGCCTCCCAAGTAATCTGTGGATCTGGCCGTTCTGAAATCCATTTAGGGATTAGGATGGACTATGAAGTGGGTATATATCTTCCAGTCAGCAGCCTGGAAGTCAGGGAAATATTAGCAGGATGCTAGCACACACACATCTATGTCTATAGAGCCACACCGTGACTTAATGGGCTGCTCCCTGCCTGCAGCTTCCTACCTAGAAGAGAGAAAGGATGCTATTTAAACAATTGAAACCGTGGCCTGTGATTTTAAAGCCATTCTTTGTGCCTGAATTGCTTCTTGAATGTTCTGATTAACAGCTACTGGATTATTCTTTGGGGGCTGCAGTGCTCGACCCCCTCTTTTCCCCTCATATGGTGGCCCTGAGGAATGCAAATTGAAATTTACAGTGGAGCACCTTTGGCATGTCTTCCGTGTCTACCTGAGAAAAGGCTAACTGCAGACCTGGCCACATATTTGTATAGCTGAGATTTTAAAGGACTTGTAAGGGAGCTCGGATGGATAATTTCATTTCCCACTGAAAATCTATTTCACGATGATATAAAATGCATGACTGCCTTGGTCGTATCAACAAAGACTAACAAAAGAAACAATAATTACCACAACAGATAACATGATAAAATAGTGCTCGAGGAGCACTATTTCTCTTTGAATTTTCTTTGGTCACTCAGTAGGTAGATTTATTGCAGCTGCCCTAAGTATCCTGTGTCAGAGTGGTTTAATGTACCATTAACTTCACCTTTATATATTCATTTCTCACAGAGGTATAAACCAGAAGAAAAAGGTGCCTGGCACCTCTGCACTGCAAAAAGACAGCTTAGGCTTCTGTCTTGCTTTACAGCATCATCCCATCTGTTTTAAGGGAAAATTTGAGCAGTAACGTTAACCTCAAGTACGTTAACCTTTGGATGCCATGAGACATGATAGACAGGACCATTATTTTTATGGCACGTTTTTTTTCCTGAGCAAAGATCCTGGGGAGTGAAGAAGGATAGAAAATCCTGGGTTTGCTTCTCTGTCTCCAAACAAAATACAGTGCAAAGTTACTTGGAAGCCAAGGCAGACTGCATTATCGACACACAGATACCCAACAACTATAAATCTAAGGGAACCCAAGTAACAAGTCAAAACCATGAGGCTGATGATTTATTTAGTCTCACTGAATTTACTGGCATAAATACTGTTTCCTCATAAAGTAGAGTTCACCCACCAGTTTCAGCCGAAGACAAGACTGCTCTGGAGCACCTTCATTACAGATGTAAATGCAGGCTCGAAAGTGAAAATCATGACAATTTGGGGGTCAAAAGTCTTAGTTTACACCTAGTACAAAACTAGTTGAGGAAGTAATTCTCCAACTATTACCATCTTCCCCCAAGGAAACCCCGAAGCACCATTATATACATTGCACAATATTTAGCAGATCTGGTAAAAGTCTTCAGGCAACAATAAAAGAGTGAAGGAAAGGTAGGAGAAAAAGTTGCAGTAGCTTTGCATGTGTACTAGATTAATTCAAAAAGTGCATAAAGTCTTAAATGCAATTTAAGATTTGATTCTTTTCCTAATTTCTGAAAAGCTTCATTTGTTTTTCTCATTAAGTAGGATCAAGAGGTTCACTGTCATCAATGATATTTGCTAAGCTATTAAATGTGAATATGTTTAGTCTTTGCCAAGAGGAGTGCACTGTTCAGAGGTCAATGTATTTGTCACGTATCCTAATTAGCTACCAATAGCAGCTCCCACACCTGTAACATTATCTATTGATCAATTTTAGATGTATTTAGCTACATCTGTGATAACTGTTCTTTTATTTATGCAGAAATATGTTCATTACATGTGGAGTCTGGGGCAATGCATTCATTAACTATAACCATAACACAGTGGTTAGTTCTAATTTTGGTTCTTAAGTTCCCCAAACATTCGTCTTTCCTCTTCTCATTTCCTGGGATCAATTATTTGCCTTATTGAAATCAGAGGTAAATCTTCTACTGACTCTGGCAGAGCCAGGACGCTAGTTTTAGCATTTCCTTTTCAGTTCTTTTCAGCACCTTTTTCTCTTTGTCTGTTTTCCTTTGGATCTCTGTTCTATTTTTGGTTTTGTTTAACTTTCAACATCCAAACAATCTGCTATTTTTCCTTTTATTCTTTTTTTTTTTCCTCACTTTGATTCTTTGGTTTCTACATATGCTTCGTTTTTGCCACCTTATTTCATTTATCCATTTCCTCCTTTTGTTTCTGTTTGTTTCTCATCTACTGTGTAACCACTATTTTCCTCTGCTTACTAAGCTGTTTTTCCTCTCTCCTAACTGACTGATTCCCTCTGTGCAATGTCTTTCTACCTTCCCTTTCCTCTCTTTTCCAAAACACAACTCATCATTCTATGCCACCAATGTATAGCAGATTCTGAAATTCTGTCATCTGAGACAGTTAAATACTAAACAAAACATTACCAGGGTGGAGGAATCACTTACCCTGATTGACAACAAATCGTAACTTCTGTATTGTTGCCAGATTGCCGCTAACTCTGTATATTCCATCAACTTCTAGGCCTGAAAGAGAAACACACATTTCATTTTAAATCATATAAGTATTTTTCTTTGTACGTCTGTCAAGAAGCCAGAAGCGCCCTAACAAGTATGAAGTGCAGAGCAGTGAATGACTGAAAAATAATCCACCTGACAAACACCAAAGTGCCTCCTTGCCTGATTACAACAACAATGAGAAATAAACGAGGTAGATTAGCTTAAGTGAATACAAAATACCTGACTGTAATTATCTTGTAATTCTGTCAGCAGAATACAATTCTGCAAAGGTATTTGAGTGTGTAGGGAAAGGAAGAGTGGATTAGCTCTTGTGTTCATGTCGAAGGGTTGTTTGGGATACAAACAACAGTGTGCTAGCCCCGCTGAAACGTGGGGCGCTTCTCCTAATGATGTATATTAACAGGGGAAGCTCTTCCATCTAAGGCCTGTGTTTTACAGATGTGAATATCTGAGGCTATGACCTTTCTGAAAATTAAGTGGTGTGATGCCCACTCTGAAATCATAATGTGTGTAAGACTACACACAACTACAGCTTCTCTACTATATTCGTCATAGAAGATCAGATGAGTCTGAAGCTAAAATTAAATATCCCAAATAGCACATGCCCTGGAGTACACTTTTTCATTAATACAGGCCATCCTTTTCAAGGACAACCTGACAGACTTGTTTCTCCCTGCATATCTACTCAAGGTTTATCTTCTAGGTGAAGCTAGATGTCATACTCCCTTTTGTGACATATTATCTCCTACAGCAAGCACTGCTGATATGACTGTTTAAAATAGCACTTCCAGCCCTAGTTGCATAGCTGTAGCATTTCAAAGCATGTGGGAACTGCTCTCCTTTCCTTGGAGAATTAGCTATTGTGCAAACAATGACCGAAATGACTACATGCTTAAGAACTGAAAGCACAGAACTGTACATTGTCACTCCACATTTAAGACTTGCAAGTAAACAAGAAGCTAACAGAATCTACACCAAATTCAACCTTTTTTTAAGGCTACTCATCACTTAGAACACAAGTTTTAATTAATCTTGGCAAACAATTTCAGAGAAAGCCTTCCTCTCGGAAAACGTTAATTTGTCAAAAGAAAATGGTTTCAGGAAATATTTCAGTTCTGACAATGTGTCTAGTGGGAATTTTTCCTTTTCCAATTCAGGGTGCAGAAAAAGGAAAAAATGAAAGTATAGGAAAAAGCGAGAACAAGTCAAAATGTACATGAGAAGCCCACTTGTAATTACATTCAAATAGGAGGGAGCTGAGGTTCAAGTTGCCATTTCAAAGACACCTGCATCATGCGTTGGCAGATGAGTGACACAGCTTCAATGGACTTCAGTGCCTGGAAGTATTCCTCACTAATTGTGAAAGATTTTTAAAAAATAATAACAATTTACAAAATAAAGCGGTGCACTGTTTTGGGGGCGTGAGGTGGGGAGACTGTTTTTGTTTCTGGCTCTCTTTACAGAATAGAGTTTTTATTTTATGTCTATAATACTAAGAGTATCCTGACTTTTTTTTTTTTTTTTTAACAGTAAATAACCTATTTTAAAGAGGAATATTAATTCCATATTGTTCCATATTATGCATTGATAATCAGTGCCTCTTATTAGACAATTTCCTACCCTGCGCCTGTGGATGTCCTATAACATAATACTGAAAGTGATGATTCATTTGAGGAAGAACTCCTTTGGTTACAAAAGGGATAAATGAAAAGTGTATTTAAAAGAAACCAAAAAAGCGTTGCAAATGAAGAAAATTTGGTGGTTATATATTCACTGGGTATACAACATGTGTCCAAATGGAAATTACTAAAATATTTAAACAATCAACTTTATCCTAAAATGGAAGAGTCTGATTGTATCTCAGCAAGGAGAAAATGAGGGAGCAATTCCAAGAATAGGAAAGTGGGACTCTTGTTGGTAAGGGATTAAGATTTGAAATTGTAAAATTTGTCAATTGTAAAAAAAAAAAAAAAAAAAAAAAAAAAAAAAAAAA
>PPHD01000158.1:79612-93848 GCA_002909625.1 Bambusicola thoracicus
AAAAAAAAAAAAAAAAAAAAAAAAAAAAAAGTAAATTGAAGTCTATACCAGAAAATAAAGAGGAAAAAAAGTAAATGAACAAACAAAAAGCCCCAAAGCAGAATGTTAACTTTTGCCTGGATCTAACTCAACTTGGTTCTCAATCTTCCGGAGTATATAGAAATGAAAGCAATACTTGTCACTGTGTGTGAAATAGCAATGTCTCACATTAATAGCATCAATTTGGAACAGCTCAACCCCCTCAGTATGAAACTACATAAATTATCCAGATCGAGTGAAAATGACAAACTATGTTGTAAATTGGAGGATATTACATCTTGCAAAATGATCTGGAGTACATAAGTGAATTATTATTGTTATAAATTTACTTTGGTCCAGAAATGAGTTCTGATTAGCATTTCATTTGGACACTATGCAATATGGCAGAAAGAAAAAAATCCAAGAATATCAAACCAATTATAGTGTTCACGTGCCATCAACTTTCTGCTCCAAGAACTTTGAAAGTTAAGCCAAACCAAACCAATGTAAATTGGTGGATTTGGACATCCTTTTCATGACCACATTATCTTAGCTGGACTGTTAACAACTTATTTTGGAAATCCAATTAGGTGCAAATAGGAGTGAGAGAGAGAAAGAGAAAGAAAGAGAGATGACTTTAGAGTTCTAATGTCTTGATTCTGTGAGAAAATTTGAAAGAAAATTCACTTTTAAGGACACCTTTATCAAGGACAAAATCATCACTGCTCTGCTGTCAGTGTTTCTTCACAGCGCTCTATAAATACTTAGGGAACAAGATGAAACAAAAGTCTTTCTGAGTTTTCTATCTGGTGTTGGCACTCAAGTATAGTGGTAAAGAATGTTTCAGGAAAATTATTCATTGTAATAAAGTCCAACTTCTTGTTCACTATAGGCTGACCTTCTTATACTTTGGAGTGGGTTTTATCAGAGATGAATTATTGGTTTTTGCCCTCGAGGAGAAGAATTATTTTATTTGCTTTTTATCACAAACTCCAACTTTTTTTTTGTTTGTTTTAATGAGGAACCTGAGAATAGCATGGACCCACAATTAGAAATGGCAGCCAAAATCTTGATAAAGACTTCAATATGTCCAGGCGTCTAAATTTTATAAAGGTATAAGAAATAAAAGAAAAGAACTTGTTCAAGAATACATCAGCTTAGCTCACTAATTATAGGCAAAGTAAAGCTTTTGTCAAAAGTTCACATGGGTTGTCTTGATGAGAAAGTTATAAGGCAGCCGAATTCAAGTTTGATTGGAATTCATGAGCAGTCAACATGATATACACCCAGCAAAACTGCACTGAAGGTCTTAGATGAGCACTTGTTAAAGGGCATTTCTTGCTCTCCTGATATTAGCCAAAGCACAGCTATGTATACAGATCAACATCAACTCTGCTAGCAGCTTGACCTGCGCAGAAAAAGCACTAAGTACGTAACCAATAAAAGACTTCAGGTGATGTATTTATCCACATACAAGTTTTAAAATGTTTGACTTTGATAATAGTTGAAGTTGCTGTGATATTTTATGAACTGCCTCGAATGAAATGCTCTCATTAATTCTTGTTTGGTGCAGAGAATGAATGCCTCTCCCAAATCACACTGCACTCTGTCTAAGATTAACATACATTTGACAGTATCTTAAAATTCAATATAAAAAGTAATTCTATGTGTATACGTGCAGGCTTTTTATTTGTCTTTCACTTTTTTTTTTTTTTTTTTTTTTTTTTAAATAATAGTTAGATCCTGAAACATATAATCTTAAATGATACTAGGTAACTTCCTGCATAGAAACCCATGAAACCTCCCAATTAATGCATCCTGAGATAGGTGTGGTCCCCTGGCCTGGTAAGAGTTTTATAAAAGAAACCATCGTGCTGGATTCAACAACAAAGCAAAGTACAAACTTGAAAAAAAGGCATTCTTTAGTTAGTCCTTTCATTTAAAATCAGTTATGTTCAGGGCAAAAATATTGTATTTCAAAGGAGCCTATTATGCCTTCCCATAAACAGAAAGATCATACGTTTTAAAACTGAAGTATCATTATGTAATCAAGCTGTTGTATTATAAACTATTTTGTGGGCTCAGATGCCCAGGGCTATCTTTACAAATATTTCAGAGGTCATTATCAGGGTATGTTCTCCCTAAAACTTTAATTCTTTCCTCCTGTTTTCATATACATCTTGCTATAAATACCTGATTTATAAACATTTCTCAAAAGTTTACAAAGGGCACAGAAGTGAGGCATTAAGTCATTTAAAGAGGCAGAAATGCATGAATGCAGCAAATACACCAATGACAAGATAATGTGACTGATGAGAGAATCACCGCAAAACAGTGTGCAACAAAAGTAGTTTTACAAAAACATCAATATTTGTGCCATTAGAAGGCAAATCATGAGGAGTACTAATGAATAAATTCAACATGTTAAAATTCAACCTTGAAAGCACTGCATCTGGATTAGGTTACAAAAGGTGCCTGAACTTTCAGGTAAATATAGGAACTAAAAAAAATACTGGCTTTGTCTGACACACACACACACACACAAAAACTGGAGATGAAAATCATGAGAACAACAAAACGTGAGCTGCACCACACAGAAGAATACAAAGGGATCAACAACAAACACAGAACACATATAGAGTGAAGCGTGATGAAGAGGTGGTGTGAGTGGAAGATGTCTTACTCAGTAGACCTGGTGTGCAGCCCAAGAAGCTCAGGCTGAAACAAGACCTAGCCCTGCTAGAATGTGAGCATTTGTGCTCAATGTGGCTTTCAGTGGCAGAAGAGTTATTCTGATACTGTAGAAGCAGTAAGAGGGATGCACTCGGAGACTGGCTAGACTGACCTCGGTCCCAGACAGTCTACTTAAATAATTAATTCATGACTCTAAGAAGAAATAACTCAGAGCAAAATATAATTAATCATAATTAGCATGGTTTCACGGAAATCAGGCTCTTGTCTAACAAACTATCATTTTGAAGGATTGGATTTTTGACAGGTCTGAATGATAAAGATTATAGCAATGAAATAATATATTTGGATTTCCAAAATGCCTTTGACTCAGCACCATTTTGATTAAAGCACTTGCATTTTATGGAATTATCAAGGCATATTTTTCATGGATTAAAAACGGGCTCAATGGTAGACCTCAAAATGTTGTAGTTAATGGAATTTATCAGTTAACAAGGTCAAAACTGGAAGAGTTTGGATGAGTGGTGCTCTCAGTCCAGTGTCATCTAATACCTCTATCAGAGACATGAGCAAAGATAACAAACCTTTGTTGGCATTGTAAGCAGATGACACAAGGATTAGGGAAGTATTAAATAATGATGAGGACAGGTTAAGTTACAGAAGGTCTGAACAGCCACATTAGGCAGTCTCACTCTAGTAAAAGAAGTTTTCATATGGAAAGAAGACTCTTAGCTCTCCGGACATATGTTGCAGAAGACTTGGGGGTTATTTTAGATAATTAGTTGAATAGGATCTCCCCGTTCAATCCCTCAGCAAAGAGGGTTAATCTGATCCCTTGAATTACAGAAAGATGAATATCAAACAGAAGTGGAGAAGAGATTGCACCCCTTTATGCACTGCAAACACAATCTCCGCTAGAGCACTGCATCTGATATTCAGGCAAATAAAAGAAATATAACATACATGCATGGTATTAAGAAAAAGGAGGAGAAATGACCTCTCTGTACCACTTTTCACATGATTCACAGGTACTGGACTTATGACTATGACTTATGACCTCAGCACTGCTCACTGTGGGACCTATGACAGGCAAGTCCAAATTGAAAAGAGCATGAACAAGGTCTTTTTCTTCTTATTAGTTCAAGACTGCTTCAGACCAGTAAAAACAATGGTAATGGGGGGTAGAAAGGAGGGGAAATACAAACTGGTTCTTAACAAGCTAAGAATTGAGTCTATAGGAGGTGTCTGACGTGAGGTTTAGTGAATCTCTTTAGGAAGTTAGCTAATGAGAAATAATCCTATGTTTGACTGCAATAATATCAAGAAGATGAGGGGCACTCCTACATAAAAAGAAAACCTCGTTTTTTTCTTGTGGTAATAAGTTCAAGATGCAATGAAAGAAGAAAAGCTTGACTAAGATCTTATTGTTTTCAAGACCCTGTAGAAGCTGTTTAATGGAAGCAATTACACCACTGCATATGAGCATTACATACTGAGAATAAGTAACAAGTGAATATGACGGATGATATACTTTATTCTGTTTTATATCACTTGATGGTAGAATTTCTATGTGGATATTTATATACAGATAAATAAGGGTAGCAGCAGTGCTAAGCAAGTGCAATTTGAAGTAACACACATTTCACTGCTATGTGGGGCTGCTGCTTAATGCCGAAATCAAGCTCGCTATGACTTTGTCTTCTCCTCTATTGTGCTGCTCTGTCTTTGTCATTCAAGAAGTTTATAGCTTAAAAGCCCCAGAAACAACAAGATGTAGTCTGAAAGCTCATTGCAATAAGAAGCAAAACTGAGCTTGGAAGCTACTCGTTTTGAATGAAACCATCAAACAGGCAGTGCCACTGTTCACTGTAATTTTGCCGTTACCTCCAATATATACTTTTGCCATCCGGATAGTCCCACTTCTTGCAGCTAAACAAAGTGACCTCATTGTTTTCCACTGTATTTTCTTTTAAACATTGGCTGGGATGATTGAGATTCAGGAATGTGGGAAAATGGATTCCCAAGCCACGTCCATCCCCTTTAATTCTGAGCTGTAATTTTTGGCTTGGCTTGAATCACAGTCATCACATTTCAGTCTGAATCTCTCTGTAAAGTGATCTTTCTTAAACATTTCTTTCACTCATCATGGGATCAGAAACAAAGCCATTCTAGTCTTTCAGCGAAACACTTACAAACGTCTCTTTACAGCGACTCACAAGAGCTGAATTTCCTTTAAAAATGTTTGAAAAAGAGGAGGTTTTCATTGCCTGATTGTCCTCTTTGTGAATCTTGTCATCTGTATGCCATGAGCTACAGCTATTTTAATCTGTTTTTGTTTGCAATCCATTTGGTGTCCGCCCAAGAAAATGCAGGTGATTCTAATTAACTTACTGCTGAAGATGTGGAAAAATCTCAATTGTGCTACAGAAAATTATACACTTAAAACCTTCCCTCTATTATTTATAACGGCTTATTAATGAAAATGATTACATGAATATATTTACCACCTGATTCATCTTTGTTCACTTTTTAAATCAATGAGGTTTATGCTAAAGGGAAAAAATCCCTACCAAATACAGACTTCAAGTACACACATTGCTCGCTGGTTTAAATGGAATGGCAGTATAAAACAAAATGACACTGTCTTATTTGATGCAAAGCAGTATAATATCTGAAATTACTGAATGTTTGGAAATATTCATTCTCTCTGTGACACATTAGTATTAAATTCTGTGATTTTGTTGTTGTTGTTGTTTATTTGTTTTCTATTTTAATATCTCCTTCACCACTCCTATTTGTTGTAATTTGCTGCAGTTATTACTTCTCATGCTTGAGTTAGTCAGTCCATCCTGACCATTCTTACCTTCTTGATACTGTGGCAATATCATACCATGTGTTCTGACAGAAGGGAATTTCAGGTAGAGAGGTCTGAGTCCTTTTTATGAGGCTCAATAGACATTAAATACTAGCACTGAGTTTTTTTCTGCTAGGTGCAGCTACTAATGGCAGTTTACCACATTCCATCAGTTAGCATTTCTACTACTGTGTCACGCAATATATGCTATATATATATATATATATACACGTATATTATGGTCTAATTTTAATGTGATGAGAATGTAGATAATGCAGTGTAATTTGGGGAGAATGAAAGCCTGAATAAAGGTTATCATTTCAGGAGAAGCTGGTGATGGAAAAACTCATTCAATATGTGACATGTTTGGAACAGCTGGGGATGTAATGTTGAGTGGCGGGAGAAGAGAGCCAAGGTATTTTGTATGTTCAAGAAATATATACAACATTGCCATTTCTTACATCCCAGCTGTGCCTGTTAACTTCTGGAAACATGTAGAGCTAAGCAATAAAGCATACTTGACTGATATTTACTGCAGTGTGCATTATAAGACATTTTCTACTGCACATTATGATCTGAAAGAGTTAAGCAACATGAAAAATACAGGCACAAGATTATATCTGTCATGGATGAAAATACTACATTTATGCCTCATTGTAATCCATTCATTGGTTTATGGACCCCAAGCCCTTCAGGGAGTGTCACAACTCCACATGATACTGCTGAGAGCTGTATTTTGCTTTTGGATTTCTGATTTAGCTGAAAGAAGTTTGAAAACACATGTAGCCTGACAACTCCCCATTGGCTACGCTGCTGAGGAGGGTCAAGAGCATAAACTATTCCAGCAAAAGCCAGCTGTAACTTATGATCCCTAAACTGGCAAAAGATCTGCTCGTTACAGACAGTAGCCTACAAGAAATTTATGCATTTTGCTAAATACTCCCACTTTGGTTAATCTGTGCTTCGTTTTGGGATCCATCATCACCAACATCATGCCTGTGTTTTTTGAGCAACATCTGAGTACTAAGGGAAATTGCATGTGGGGGGTCTATCTCTGTTCTTAGGACTATATAGGACTTTCCCTCAGGTCCACAGCCATCAGTAGGAGCTGTGGTTAAAAGCTAAGGGGCAGACACAATTCTCCAAACATCTCCTACTCCCAAGGCTGACTTTAAAGAAAATTTAGTGCGCAGTAGGGACAAATCTTTCCCCTCTTTCACAATAGTGAGAGATTAAATTAGAACTCAGTAATGTCACCTCCCATCCTGACCAGTACCGCTGTTATTGGACTTTTAACGGTTGGAAGTGGAAGAACTGTACATTTGGGCACATATAATCTTCTGCCAAAATGGGTAAGGAGCTTGCATTTTCTGGACTGTAGTACCTTTGCTTGGCAAAGAGATTTTTTTTATGGATAGTGACTGGGATATGAGATTTAGGATGGAATAGAGATATTTAGGATGGAAGTTGAAAGCCACAGGAAAGCTTCTTCCATCATTTCTTCCTTTCTAGATACAGTTTAGTTCAGATATGCCCTGTATTTTTCCCTCAAATGGATCCATTTTTATTTGGCAGCTATGCTCAGTTCAAGCTCAGGTGTATCAAAGTTACTGTGTCCAGGAATTAGTCCTGCCTAACTAATTGTGGGCAGTTTCTGCAGCCGAGGTGCATTGTAATGGCATTTGAATACAGAGTTTATCCACTGTAGTACAACAACAGTTGAAGAAATAGCAGTTAGGGCACTTGATAATACTTGTTTCATTGCATAATACAGAAGGCTGAATATGTTTCGTATGGTCAGAAATTAGACCAGCTCAATTCTGGATTTCTAACAGGAGGATTGTGCTAGCAGAACGTTGCTCAAATAATGGAGTTTGGGCTCTTGTGTGCATCAAGTAACAGGATTTACTTAACATAATACTCTAGGCATTTGTTTTTATACTTAGTGTTTAAGTGGGATAAAACATTTAACAATGATATTCTTAAGGCTGTGGCACCCTATCAGACACCTTGGGTGTTACAGCACATGCCTATGTAGGAACTCAGACTCTCTTGGAAGATAAATATAGATATGGCTATCTAACACCAACCGACTGAATTCTTAGCATTGCATATCTGACTAACATGTAGGTGTGGTAATACAAAGGTGTGTGCATGTATATGCATAGATAAATTCTAATTTAATAATATCTTTCCTCACACACATTTAAACACACACTAATGATTAAGATCATGGGATTCCACTGAACTCTCTTACACTTTCTTTGGTATGATAAACCTTTAGTCTACAACTGTCACTGACAAGTGACCAGCAAAAATAATATTTAGCAAATATGGCTTGACAAGTACGACTATGAAATTGTGACACTAAGTAGTAGTAGTACACAAAAAAAGGTAGAACATTAATTTTAACGTGACACAAGCCTTCCATGCTCACATGTTTTTCCATTATTTTTAACTCTTAGCTGCAAAACTCTAGTTATATATTATTTTTGTTATAATTCTGACTACAATTACTGTTGTAAACAGGCTCAGGTCACTTAAGTGACTTCCTGCCTCCATTCCATTTGGGCAGAATCTGATCACCAAAGCAACATTTGGTAAAAAGTATAGTCAGCACACCTACAGAAAACACAGAAATCCTAGCTGGGTTACAGACAGCGGTAAGTACTAGGACTTACAGAATGAGTGCATACCTCACTACTTTGATAGAAGCCATTCCATAGATCATGAAGAAACACTTTTCTTTTTATAGTTTGACAAGCATTCTATAGCATACTATATTAAAATAGTTCGTAACTCATATATGAATTCTTCAGGAACTCCCGAAAAGAGATTGTTTATGTGTAATTTGAGATGGAGCAAACTACTTTCTGTTTTCAGGAAAACAAAAACAAATAAACAAAATAAACAATCCTAAGGAAATACAAAATAATGCAAATAACATTACTGAAACATATCTGAGACTTGCAAAGAATCAAGAAAAATACCGACTTCTGAGAAGAAAAATTCCTATTCGATGGGAAGAAAATGCATGGAATATCTCTTATCTGACTTCTGTGTGAAGTAAAGGCATACATATCAGCAGCATTTGATATTTTCATGGAAGATAATTATCTTAAAATTTGAAGTTACGGGAAGAATTTTTATTTAAATCCTTGCCTTTGTATCTTAATGGTGAGTGCAACAAGGAATTACGTAAGGAAGGTGGAAATCCAATCTTAACCCTTTTATTAGGGTTCACACAGACCCTCTGGTATTTCTGAGGGCTTGGAAAGGAGAAGTTGGCATACAGTGTCTTCCATATCTAATTTCTCACTTTTGCCAAAATTCCAGTAAATATAAATGGCATTTACAATAGAGACATCCATGAGAGTTGCACAGATTCTAACACAAACTCTTACTGTAAGCTGCGCTCTTTGTGTTTTCAGTGCATGACATACCAGAACACAAAAATGCAAGCAAAATAAAGATAAGAAATGAAAGCACTAGGAACAATTTCTGGTGTACAAATCCAGATTATTTGCAGATGTCATTATATTGTGACTGTTTAGAAAACACCTAAACAAATCATGTCTTTGCTCAGTGGGGGTAGAAGGGGAACCAAGTAAAATGCTGCATTGCTTGATCTACCATTGCTGTGAGAATAGACCAATTCACAGAGACAGGCATTAAATAAGCAGCTTGTAAGCTCCTCTGCTTTAGTGGTAAAGTAGGAAAACCTGAATGCCCAGTGACCACCTTTTCCAGAATCTGTCATCTTCCTCTTTGGGTTCGAGTCTGGCTTACAGGGTAGCTGCATTAGGGAATTTGAATTTTTTTTTTTTTTTCAGTGGTAAATTAGCTAGAGTAGATGCTCAGCTATCTTAAAGTGAAAGCAGTTTTCACTAGATGTTGTACCTTATCTTCATACTAAGGTGCATTAAAAATATGTGGCACCTGATAATTTCACACCAAGTGAGTGACTGCTAAATTTCCCCCTCTCACCCTCCCGATCCTCTCTCTCACACACACACAAACAGAGGAATGCTTCTCGGCTGCCAAACTTTGTGCCAAGATTTTGTTCAATTTAATCTCAATCATATGAGTTAGAAGACCATGAAACAAAGTTTCTACCAAGTATGCTGACAGATTTTCAGTTCTAGTGTCTCCACAGGGCATCTCTCTAAGTACAGTAAAAAACTTTTCTTATTAAAGATTTCTGAGCTTATCCGTTTTCCATTTAAGACAACATGAGCAATATCACCATAAAGAACTCGACACTTGCTAACTGATACCATGCACTCATCAAAATTATTTCATTTCTAAGTAAACAAAGAGCTGTGGTACCTCGAACACCATTGTGTGGTTGCTGCTGGCACGGGAAAGCCATGAGGTGGCAGCCGCTTTGGTGCGCTATGTCACGTAACCCTATGTCAGGACTGACAAATCAAAACATATGGTTTGAAATAGTAGGGAAAACGTTTCCTGGGAAGAGAGGGTGAAGAGGCATGGAATAGTCTGACCCTTTCTTTTGAGGACTTTTGAGGATTATTTTTATTTTTTTTATTTTCTGGGCGAATAGAACTTGAAGAGGATTCATCATCTTGCTGCTGTTTCAGAGTTTCATGGTGATCTTAAGAGCCTCTGTATCACCTGTAATGGTCCATAATCTGGGTAACTGACCAAATTTTTGTTCCTTTTTTTTTTTTTTTTTTTTTTTTTAAGTCCTGAGGGAAAATCTGCATATTTACATTTCAGATCCAAATACATAAAGTTTAAGACCCTGATCCAACACAACACTGTGTAGAACATCAACGGACCATAAAATTGGACTTATTCACTTCCATAAGGAGAAGTCTACTCTTGTTCTACTGAACTGATCTCAGGAATTATGCAAGAAAATGACTTATATCAATTACAAAGTAGAATAAACATGAGGAAGCAGTTCCTAGGAGCAATACTTGTATCCCCAGAATTACAATTACTTCAAGTGTATCATCTCTGGTGCCAGAAAAACAAGGTGCATAGGAGATACTGAGAACTAGATCAGTCTGTCTGGAGGTATTCAGGATCGAAGCGATCTGGTTCTGCTGTGTTATAAAACAAAATGGCCACATTTTGCTCTCATTTACATCCATGTCATTCCACTGAAACCAGTGGGCATTGTTTGTCTGTGCGTAGACAAAAAGAAGTTGGTTTGCTATATAATTACATCCATGATCTGCGAGGATACTGATTAAAATGAAACAATCTGCTGAGCGAATGCACAACCAGAGGTCTTTATATGACTTGTTGATTCCTAGGAGGGGTTCTCACGCAGTAGCAAATTTAGGGAAGATTCAGTTGCCAGATTGCTAGCAACATCAACTTCATAAATTCAGAGGAGTAAAACAAACAAATAAATAAATAAATAAAATTTCTCTTAAAGAAGAGAAACCGTTACCATAACGTCTCCTTTCTATGCTGGTCTTGCTTTGCCCTCTGCTTTGCTCCTGAAGCTTTCCGTTGATACAATTTCTCTCACTTAGGCATCCATCCCATTAGGCTGCTATATTATACGGTTAAAACATTGATGTAACACAAGCTGCTACAGGAAATAATTGAAGTAATAAAATACAACTGCAGTTATTTGCTCTCTTGAATTGCAGGCAGAAAAAAGAAGGCAGGGTTTTTTAAACTGACTCCATCGTGTTGTGCACAGACAGGAAAACTTTTTACCTCCTCCTTTATTGCAATAACAATTTTTTCCCCTGAAAAACATAGTGTAGTTGTAGTAATTTTTTTTTTTATATTTTTACAGGAAAAGTAATTAGTCCACAGTGTGGAATTATGCTTTCATTATTTCCTTTAAAATCCATAAATTTAAGGAGCAGGGATGCTGAAAGAATCTGAACATACAACTACCTTTTTTTTTTTTTCCCCCTAAAAGAACTTAACGGACTTAAACTTTTTTACCTTGTGAACACCTCTAGGCCAGAATTATTTTGCCAAGTGTTAGCCCAAAGTGTTGCATTAATGGCTGAACTGCTAACTCTGACTAAATGGGGTTTGCAGAGGAAATGCTGGCAGATCCTTGCTTGTGAGGGTACATATATTGTACTGGGACATGATGCCTTATTTCTTCTATGTCTCAAAGGTGGATATCCTCAAGTGTGTGCTTCCTTCAACATGACCAGGAGGTACATCAGGACCTTCATGTGCTCATTGGCAGAGTAAGCAGCGGTTACAGTCAGCTGGCTTTAAATTTCTCTAGATTTTTTGTTTCTGCATATACACGTCAACTATTGATTTACAAAGTGTATTAACATTATTTTAATATCGAGAAAAAGTTGTTTGATTCTTTTTTGTTCCATAGGTTAAGTGGTTTCTTTTATTTATGATGTCTATTGCAAAAGATTTTATGGAAAATTCTGAAGACAAAATGCCCTGTTTCCTTCTACGTGTTCACTAATAGATATATTATACAATGCTAGAAAAAGGCAAAAGGCCAAACTCATCTCTGGTGTAATTCCAGTAAAAGCAATAAAATTACCCAAGGCATGAATTTGGCCCAGGCATTGCAGAAGTTACTCTGGTGCACACTGAGTGTCTGCTTGTTGTTACTGGCAAGGCTTAAAATACAAATCCCCCCTTTCTCATAGAAATGGATACATCTCTCTGGAACAGATTAATCAATGAAACAGGTATCAGGTAGCTATGACAGATACAGCAACTGGCTCAAGTGCCTGTCTTTTTTATGGCTTCTTCTGAGTAGATGCTTTTGGAATTTTTAAATATATATTTATTTTCTCTTTTGTGTCTTGTCATTGCAAGGCTCTTTTTTTTTTTTTTTTTTGTTTCCCTTTTCTTCTTTTTTTTTTCTGCTGTTGTCTCCTCGTCTCTAATTTGTCTTGTACGCTCTTCCGTGATGTTTCCTGTTGACACTTCTCGATATTTTTCCTAACTCAGAATGTGGCTTTCTAGCAGACACAGAGGCCCCAGAGTGAATACCCGTCAGAGCCAATTCTGACTTGGACCTTGCACAACGCTATTAACTGGCTCTTGCTCTAAGAAAGGTGGCTATAGTGGGATTGCCTGAGCCTGAAGACAGAACGGGGCAGGGAAAGCTTGCCAATATGTTTGCACTAAATTCAACTGCCCTTAATTTCAGCTCAAAAGAAGATGAAGAAAAACACAACAACATTTTAAATCACAAACTTACAAGGGCTTTTCTCAGAACTTGGTCATTTTCTCTTGCATTCATCTGTACGTTTAAGTTTATGCTTGTTGGCCACTTTAAAGTAAACATAGTTCAATGCCCTCAGAAACAGTTTTCTTCAACCCACTAGAATTCCCTGGAAAAATGCTTTATCTGCTAAACTGCTGGATATTTTTGTATGTGTCTAATTTTTTTTTTATCAGTTTGTTTTTCTTTTTTTTTTTTTTTTTTTTTTTTTTTTTTTTTTTTTTTTTTTTTAAATTCAGTACTTATAAACGTTGGGAGCAGAAGTCTCCTTGGAACAAGACAGAATCATAAAAGACTTCAGGAATCTCATCACAAGCTAAACAGTACAAATTGCACATTCTTCATGGAAGTATTAGCTTTTGGTGCGTGCCTGGATCCAAGTATAATAGATTATCCCAAAGTGGGAAAGAATGAACAGAACAAAATTAGCAGAACTGGGAGCTCAGATCATTTGATGGGGCAATATGATCTCTGTACTTTCAGGGCACTGAATGCTAAAGCCACTGGAAACAGTATGTAAAATTATATTACAGTAAGCAAGGAAGCATATGTAGGCCTGGGAGAAGGAAAAGAGACTGGAAAATACCTTTCTAGAGGAGAATAAGTACAGAACATCAGTGAATGAGCTTGTAGGAAACAAACTACTAATCATGAACAATTTCTTATTCTGAGGGTAGAAATACACAGTGCAAAATTTATGATAGAAAAAATACAAATAAACCACTTATTCAATGGTTGTGCAGGGGTCAATTGTTATAGGAGAGCAATCCCACACTCAGAAGTATAAAGCTGCCCTATGACCAGAATGGATATCCTGAGGCTGCCCTTCTCAATGAAATCTTGTTGGAACAAATTCTTTGTACCACCATCTGATGAGTTTGGTCTAATGGTGCTGGGAAGTAGCCCAGGAACACTGTATGGTTAATGGAAGTTCAATGATGATGGTGAACAGACTCTGGCAAAACTACCCGGTACTTTTGAACTGCCTTCTTTGGGTCCTCAGGAATGGGACTGAAGTATTTTTTGGTACCAAACTGCTTAAGCTAAACACGTTCTAGAAGATGAAGATGCTGAACACAAATCTAATAACGCAGAGTATCAGAGTAGATAAATACCTTGGCTGAACAGCCCTCGTGTCTTCTGTCATCCCCACCTCTCTCCAATAACCTACTCAGCACACCAGGCCAAAATGCATGATCCCACATGGGAGCCATCAGTGTACGGAGGCATCTGGGATTTTTTACAATGCCACATTTTCTTCCATTAGAAAATGAGATAAACTGTTCTACACTCTTTTTTTTTTTTTTTTTCCCCCTAGCTATGTAAGTATATTCACAATACATTATATTTTTAAAACTCATTTCCTCTTTTCTTAATTCCTTAAGATAAGTGAACCCCCCCCCCATGTAAACTTTCTACCAGAATACTGACTACCTTTAAAGCAGTATATGACTTAGAAGGTAATA